>PVMI01021050.1:0-21663 GCA_008528875.1 Aulacorthum solani
AGTATAGGTAATTATTTATATTTTATTCAAGGTGTAATGCCCGACTTAGCTTGGGTTAAAATTAATCTTTCTATCGGTTTCTGTTTAGCTTCAGTTGACATATAATATAATATATACTATAAACAGTTACAAATTATAATAAATAATTATATAATTTTCTACTTCTTAATTCTGGGCATATTTTTTATATTTTTATATTAATTACATAACTTTGGAGACGAATTCAATGAATACTTAAAAGCCAATGTGAATCCAATATCGTTAAGAATAGTATTTGTTATTCTGTTTGCATAAAAAATACGTCCAAAATTAAGAAAACAGCCCTTGTTGAAAATCATAATAGTTATAAAAGTTATCATTGCAATTGTGTTTATAAGTATTTGATTTAAAGATGTTTTTTAACTGGCTACCTATTACAATAGCAAAGAACAAACAACCAATAGGCTATAGTCAATAAAGGTTGATAAAATTAACTATTTACAAGGAAACTAATGACATAATTTTCATTGAAAACCGCCCAGTGTTTTTTAAGTCTATAGAAAACAAACAAACATTAATTATAAAATGAAATATATTTAATAAAAAAAGGTTATAACATATTTTTTTGATTTTAATATTTAGATGATCAGTAACCGATTTATTATATTGTAGATTATCTAATAATATATAATATTTTTAACTATTGTACATGGTTATACAATGTCTGTCCTGAAATTTCAAAACGTAAACCTAAGTATTTAGAGCATTATTATTTATTAGTCGCTTACTTGTCTGCACTTCTGTAGTAACACGTAACTAAATCAACAAAATATTATTCGATAAACCTAAATCAATATTTTGTTATAATATGTAATTATATTTTTAATATATTAATAAAGTTAAGTGGCAACCAGGATGGCCACAGGTAAAAGCTTGGTAGATGGCGGAATCGATGGGAACGGCGCGGCGCCCATAAAATCTGAAATCGATCTCGAAAAATTAAATGCATAGTGGCACCAGGCACCTGCATAATAATATACACCGATTAATAATTGCTAACCGGGTACACGGTATTTACGCTGACGATAGTAAGTTGTTTAAATATTCTACATAATATAAACCTATACCGAGCGGACGGGAGGAAAGGGATTCGCGTTACACACTACGTATTACAATAATTATTATAGTTGGGCGGTAATCCGCGGCGATGATGTTATTGCTTTTTATGGGCACCGGACAGTCAACTACGTTTAATGATGATGATAATAATAATAATAATAATTACAATATGTATATTGTATAAGTACGCAAACGAAACAGATTTTCCTCGTAACTTGATCGCCATTTAATTACAATTTACAATAAATTATTATTCACGGCAATAGAGAAGGAGTTAATATTATAATTATTCCACGCACGAACGCCGCGGCGCCCAGAAATCGCTACAGTTATCTTCACTTTAAATTCAAGAATACTATCGCGTAGTTCGCTTGACATTGACCAAATCGAAAAAGACTAGCTTTCTCACTGCGTTGTTCCTCCGTAGGCGACGATGGAAACACTATGAAAAAAGTATTATCATTAATGATGCGATCTATATTTTTTATCCGACCAATATTATCAACAGAAGCCCTCCACAGTGACACCATTGGCTGACGATACTTCAAAGTGTCGACCGACCACGTGTGAAGTTGAAAGACAGCTGTGGTTAGGTGCGTTAACAACACGGAAACCTTTCGGTGCAACACAAAGTTTGAAGTGACGAGTTTCTGCACCCACTAAGAGTTGCATTATACGAAAAAGTACTTTTTGTACTGTAATTAATTAGAGAAGCTCAGAACACAGTGCAATAGAATTTACCCCAATGATATCACTACATACGTAAAAATCAAACGTTTGTGTTTAAGCAACATAAACATGTAAAACACCACTCTAGAAAATACATTTACATTTGCATGCAATGTACATCTCATTCATTAATATTTACACCTTAGTATAAGTATACTGGCTATACTTCAGTTTATTGATGATAGTACAAGCATTTAAAAACTGAAACACACCATGTTACTATGCCTCTCTTTTTATGGTACAATATTTACTATCCAAAGAAAAAGACTGGATTAGAAAGTCTGTGATGGGGTTTTACGCAACTGTAAAACATAATATGAATTTTCAATCGGTTCTTCATCATCGATTAATCGACAAACATTTTATAACAATAAAGTTAGAATCTCTAGGCTCGTTTTATACAAATAATAAAAAATAGTTATTTTCTTTTTCGTAATGATTATATTATATTCTATTCAAATTATAATTTTAAATACAAGTTAGCAACTGCTGTTTATTGGGTATATTGATTAAAAAAATAATAATTATAATAAATTTAAAACACAAGTTAGCAACTGCTGTATGTTGCGTATACTGATTAAAAAAATAATAATTATAAATTATAATAAATGATGTTTAATATTTTAAAATTGTTCAAATTATTTCTATTTTTATTAAAAATGTAGCATTTGTCTCAGTCAAAAAATACATCAATAAATTTATCTATACAAATTATAACATAAATTGAGCATATTTTATATTGAAGACAATAAAAAATTTGCTCAATAAGCTAAATCTAAAAAATAGATTATGATCTTTCTTTTAATTTAACCAAGTTGTAGTTAAATGTAATTTACCATTAAAATAAGATGAAAACATACAATGAACATTATTTGTCAATTGAAATGAATTGCCAAAATTGGAATAGAATTATTGCTTAAAACCGATATTATTTATATATTATGATATATCCAATACAATTGAGTTTAAATAAAAACAATTTTAAACCAATGAGAATTGTTGAAATCCTTCGACCATGAATTATTGTTAGTCTATCAGAATATCATCAACTTAAAATAATTAAAAATAAAAGCCGAAACAATATATTGTTTAAATTTTTTATTTTTTATTTTTTTTTTTTGCGAGAATATTTGTCACACAGCACGAAAGTGCATCTTTCATAGCGTACATATAAATATCCTTATTAACAGTACCAAGTTTGTATGTTATGGACTATATCCATTTTTTTTATCTGATTACAAATACAAAAAGTGGTTTTCGTCATAACAAAAAAATCAAACTTACTGTAAAATAAAAATCGATTTGGACAACATATGAATCTCCTATATGAAAATAATGAAATGGTAAAGATCTCGCAATTTATTTCCGCATGCGGTTTTCTCTCTAATATTAAAATTACAAATTAAAAAAAAAAATAAAAATAAACAAAAAAATTGTATGTACAAAAAATAAAATTACATTTATATTTTACAGGAGGTAATTTTCAGTTAAAACCTTAATTAAATAAAAAATCCAATGGCATAATTTAATATTATACTCCTGGAAAATTAAAATGTAATTTTAAAATTCATCATAATGTATCAGTCTGTAAAGAAATATTTTTACGGTAAATTTTGTAAAGTTTTAGTAAAAATATAGGAATCTCTAATATAAAAATTAAAAATTTGAATCCAATATTTATTATTATTTTTTTTTGTTGAGACAAAACCAATTTTCTACAGTTTTTCTGTACAAAATTACTTTTTAATCTATAACTTAAAAATTAACTTATTTGTATTTACAAATTTTAAAATTAATATTTTCGAGGTACGAAAAGAAAAAAAAAGATTCTGATGTGAATCTGAAAGAGATCACTCGTCATCGTCTTCATCATCATCATCTTCGTCACTTTCATCTTTTACTGCCATCATTTGTTGCTGTTGCTGTTGTTGTGCAAGTATTTGTTGTTGTTGTTGTACCAACATTTGATGTTGTTGTTGTTGTTGTAACAAGGTAGGCTTGCCCTTGTTTTTGTACTCGGTCATTTCCTGTTGAGCAATTACAAAAATGAATGTGGATATCCAAAAATGATGATGAAATGTTCATCAATAAATTTAATTTAAAAAAAATACATACCCTTTCATATCTGGCTTTATCTTTTTCTGCCATTGCTTCGTACTTCTGTTTCACTGTAATATCAGCATCAGACCATTTTTTGCCCAATTCTTTGGCTACATCACCAACGCCATACTCTGGGTTCACAGCCTTAACTTTTCCACGTTCATCATTACAGAACCAGAAGAAAGCAGACCTTTAATATGACAAGAATGCATTATTAACAAATAATTTATTAATTGCTTCTAAATAATAAAAAAATACTAACAAGGAGCGTTTTGGTGCATTAGGATCCTTGATTTGCTTCCTCTTCTTACCACGCACTTTTTCCCCCTTGGGTGGAATATAGCTTTGCATTTCAGTATCATATCTCAACTTGTCCTTATCAGCCATCTCATGGAATCTTTTCTTTTCCTTCTCATTCATTGTCTAAAAAAAAAAAATAATAATAATAATAATGAATATAGTAATAATAATAATGCAAGGTAATTATGCTATTTATTTCAAATGTATTGTTATTGTTTGTATTTAGATGAATGTGTTGAAATTAAAATTAAATATTTTAATATGGAAAAGAAAATTGTATCAATATCAAATGTAAATAATATACATCATTTAAAATAATTGTACACTAATAACTCATAATTTAATTGCTGTTTACATTATTATTAATGAATAATTGATTTAAAATAAATTAATTATGAAATTAAAATTTCTGGCCTCTTCGACCTTCCCCCACCACTATTTTATGGTCTAGAGCAAGCCAATTGATTTTTTGTGGGACATTCAAATACATACAACCACCCACGGGACACAGCAAATTTAAAACTCAATAATATATTATTCTACGGTAGACAGAGTGGTGGCAGAACTTGCTAACAGGGGACAACCATATTTAAATTAACACGAATTTATACAGGAACACGACCCGTAAGGACTCTCAAACCACAAATGCAGAATGCGATATATGCGGAGAGAAAGGGGAACATGGCAACAGCAGCAGAATTCACAGCGCATTATAATAGAGATTCGTCGATATTATATAATTCCCAACCCTCGGCGTATCTCCACACCATCCCCTGCCATAGCCGATGTATCTTTGAAAAGAGCTTAATGTGCGAGAACCGCGTGCGCGCGTGTGTGCAGGCTGGCTATTACCCGTGCCGCGAGGGTGCGGTGAACACAGGGTGATGTTTAGGGGGGGGGGTTAATTTTAATAATTGCGCCAGCGCTCTCAGTTTTAAACTCCGCCGCCATGTTATCCCCGCACCCTCCAGAAAACAACCCCAGCATTTTACACACAAAAAATCGATGGTAGAACCCCCGAGCTCATTCCTACACACACCAACACACACACGCATAGCAGTTTTCCTCCCTCTACACCCCCTGTTGGACGACACCAGCAGGCAAATAACCCGGCTACTACGATGCCTGCAGTTTAATTTATTTTTTACTGTTTTTAATAATAAATAATACCTAGCACAAAAATATTTATATCGAACTTGACGAAACAACAATACATTTATAATGTATAAAATATTATTATTATGTAAAATGAAAAAATTATATACGTTTGAAAATTTCTTTTTCCGCGTTCTATAAAACTTGTAATATATTATTATTCCAAACAAAACGAATTTGCCACCACCATTCCCTTTTCTTCCTTACTTTCACCCTTTTAACCAACGTAAGGCATTTAATGTGTCCGGTGTGTGTCCCGAGGTCGCGTGTTTTAACCGAAATGGACGAATAATATAAAGTACCTGCTTATACATTAATAATAAATAAACGCGAGCCTGTGTGCAATTGTACACAGAAAATAAACACGTTAGTGCGCACGCGCCACCATGATTGCGAGATTGGTTGTGAAATAATATTTATACGGACGAAAAAATATATTAAATATTATAATTTATAATATTATTTTGTTTAATACACGAGAACACACAGCGACGGCTGCAACAATAACGCGAGACGGTTGAAATATTAATTTTTTTCTTCTATATTATTGTTGGCAGCAGTGGGTGCCGGTTAATCGTGCGTGTGTGCTCGTTCGTCGTTTGTGAACGCACGACAAGGACAGGAACGGATCGAGCGCGCGGGGTAACGACGATCTATCGTACAAAAAACTGGTTCCCTGGTATGTGCTGGATGCCTGCTGCTGCTGACCCATCCTCTCACCCCCTTAACGGAAAACCAGTCCTACGGAACCCCAGCCGGCCGGCAACTACAACAGCAAGCGGCAACCGCACACGGTCACATAAAGACATGGTGCTGGCGCAACAAACGCGCGCGAGCGCGCACACACACACCATACCAACCATTTTGTTTCGACAGACAGAAAAATTAAAAACATTTAATTTTCGATATTAAAAAAATAGATATTTTATCTAAGGAAACGAGTGCAATAATATTCGGGAGGCGTTGCTAATAATAATCGAGTAGAAACGACACTTACAAACCGACACGAAACATAATATTATATCTTATGATGGTACATAATATTATTTTATAGTAGTGAACAGCAGTCTTGGAAATTACGAAATCGTTACAATAAAATAATTCTGTACAGCAGTAGAAGTGAGCAGGTGGTACGCGCTATCGCTTTTTGTGTCTACTTATATATAATATGTTGTAATGGGTGTTATAAGACGACCGAGTAATTTCTTCCTAAAAGAAACGGTTTTGGTTTTTTTTTTGTTTACTGTTCGAATTTTAATGAATTTCAGCTGCCACCGCGAGTCCTACACAACGACGAGACGTACGTTTAAACACGTGTCATATTTGACTTTTTAATTTGGAATGGAAAACGAAAATATGAAATACAGGCATACAGCCTACGTGCTAACGTCATCATCTCAATAATAATCGCGACGGAAAAATTTGGCGAGCAGATTCGGTTGGAAAGAGAAAATTTACTGGATTTTTTTTTTCATCATGATATAGCTCGGTGGTTTATAGTTGTTCATGAGAGAGGCTCGATTTGGGTCTGGGAGAAAGGAAAAATTACGGATTTTTTTTATATTTTTTTGTCGGTCATCAGAAACGTGTAATATTATTCACAGTCGTCGTTGGGGGATAACGACGGCGCGATGACGACTCGCGTGCTTTTTTATAATTATGCGCGCGCGGCCAATTAGCCGCTTTGATGTGTGTGTGTCCATGTTAAAACAAACGTAAATATCAAATAGGTTTTGTGACACTGACCTTCCACCTTTCGGCACATTTCTTCGAGAACTCGGCGAAAATGACGTTCTCATCAGGGTGTTTCTTTTTGTGCTCTTCGCGGCACGTTTGAACGAAGAACGCGTACGCGGTCATACGACCTCTGGGTTTTGCATCAGTCCCTTTTCCTCTAGGCATTTTCCCTCGGTTCTGAAAAACAATAAGCGTTCACATTAATACCATATTATTTACAACGCATAAAATGAACACAAAAACATTGATTCATGTCCTTCCTACTCATCGCACAGCAGAATTCCATTTTTAAATATATCCAACGCACAACGGCGAACCACACACGCTAAAATACAAACAGACCAAGATAGTCGAACCTCGGTTATTTTAAAGTCATTTGTTTTCATTTAACAGCGGTAAAAATTAAACTTATCTTCGAGTTAACCGCATCACAATACGTTCTTGCAATACATGTGCTTATTATTAGTTGTTACGGAAAACGCATTTACGGAACAACACCTGAAAACTCGTGGGGTTTGTGAACGCTACAATAATAAACATCTGCCTTTAATACACGTTTTGTCGTACTCGTACATACCAGTATATAAAACTTTTAGAGCAATAAAAAAAAATTACCATTTTACAATTTTGAAATAAAAAAAATTGATTTTACCATTTACTACACAAAGCTGAGCACTGTTACAATCAAAAAACCACAATTAAACCGACTTGTTGTTTGAATTTAACAATGCACGTAAAAGATGAATGTTCAAAGGTCGTTAGGAAATATATAATTATTTGCAATAATTATTACATTTTAATTAGCATAGTTACATCATTAAAGCACATTCAAGTGCTGTTCCCCAAAATCGGTCCTTCAAATTTATCGGTAAAAATAATCAATGGCTAACATTCAGATAAATCGTGATAATATCGTTATCAACTAGAGACTGATTGGTAAATTATATAAATCCTTATATTTATTTATGGATTCTTTTCTAGTAATTCTGGCATGGTTCCGAAAAAAAAATATGTTCACCATTTTTATAGTTTAAATTTGTTAATTAATAGTTATTATTTATTGATAAATAAAATAACCAAGGATATTGAACCTAAGTTTTGTAGTTATTGAACTGCGTCATTGTATTCAGGCCTTAGAAAGAGCCAGGGTGAAATGAAAACAGGTGTCTCACTTTAAAGATATTTATGTTAGTGCCATACAACCAAAAATTTAAACCTTCATTTCAAAATATCTATAATTGTTTACATGTACTTAAAAATTAATAATAATACCAAATAAAAAATTAAATCTGAATTTTATAAGTGATATAAATATATTATTAAAGGACATATGAAAGAGCACAAGAAAACGTTTCAACAACTTATTTGTAGTATGGATAAAAACTAATTATATTTAGCTATCTTTAAAAAACCAACAAATAACATTTAAAAATACCAGCATTTCTGTTATTGTTTATTTTTAAAATCTTTAATAATTTGTCCGATTACTATATTAATAAATTTTATCGTATCACAATAAGATTATCGTAATATATTATATAATGAAAGTCATTAGAATCTATTTTGACTCCCATAGTTTTGGGAATATCATATTAAATAATAACAATACTAGACTCCTACGATCTAAAATATATTAAATCAGTGGTGCAGTCGTATGGAAATACCAAGATATGAATAATTCAAATTCTACGTTAGATGAACATAATAATTTAGACAAATTAAGAAGTGCAAGTGTGTTACATAATTTAATTTAATGTAAAACACAACAATGATTCTCTTCTTTTCATTCATTAGTAGTGTTTTAACGTGTTACGTGATTTTACATTGTTCTAAATAGCAAAGTGAAACAGTTTATTGTAAATCGACAATTATTGAAAGTGAAGGCTAATGACCTGGGCCAATCAATATAAAAATAAAAATCGTTCTTCACATTACAGCCATATTGTAGACAACGAGCAAATAGTTAGATGATAGTTAGATGGTATAATACTTTAATCAATGGTTTCCACAATTTAAGATAATTCGAGAATAGCTAATCATTAAATTATAACAGACAACTACTGTGTAAATTAATGTGGTGCATGAAAATTATTTATCGTTTTTTCGTTCATTCCTTGTAACTGAAGTCAATAGGCAAAAATATAATCAATTATACCACCTTATCTTGTTCATAATAGATAATATAGTATAACTTTTGACACAATCAATTAGTTAAGACATTAAAAGCACCAACTTTTAGGCCAAATTCGATTAAACCGAAAAAACTGGTTTTACTGGCAGTAAAATAACAATTATTAAAATAAAGAAAATAACAGTAAAACCTGTAACTACTTTAACAAAAGAAACAGGTTTTTGTTTAATCCTTTCCCTGGCGGTAAATTATTTAGAAGTTCTTAAAATATTTTTACTAATTAATGTATGATGCCAAAACCACCAGCGTAAGGTAATATACATTTAAAAACATACGATCAATTGCACCTATTTAAAATTACTAAGTTTTAGCAAAAATAGATTTGTCGTATAATTTATCGTACCTTAAGTTAACAATGAAATTTTATTTCGAGCGAAAAAATACAACAAATAATATTTATAAATTACAACGCGAAAGCAAACGACTAGTGGTGAATAATAAATTATTTTCTTGGAACTGCTGGACCAGAAATAATAATCCATGAAGGCTATAGAACCCTAAAAAACCTTGGCATTGGTCTGTCTTTGTGAACAATTAACATCTGTGTTGATATCGTTGGTACTCAAAATATACAATAACAATAACAATTTATTAAAATATCAACTAAAATAAACGATTTCAATTACTAAATTATTGGAAATACACTGTGTTCCCATAGGTGAATACACCGAAAAAAGGCAAAGGAACCGAATCATAAATCTGTTTTTTAATAATTGTGCATTGAAACGACAACTAAACTTACATAATATTATTGTCAAACTATTTATAAAAATAGGAGTCTATTTTTGGGAACAAAACTAACACAACAAGAAGAATATAGGACTACATGCCTTGGTCATTTTAACCACAAGAACTATTGGAATTTGTTGGTTTCCTCGAGGTAATCCCTAGGTAGGTTGTTGAATCGCTGGCAGACCTACTACTATTACAACAATTACAATTTTTAATTGGTGGATAATAGTAGAAAAAACAGAAATACATTATAATCCGAACACATTGACCACTATCACAGTTTTACAAGAACAATGTTATAACATAATAATAATAATAATATAATGTGGGTAACTCGCGCGTTGTTCTAAGGCCACATAACTTTCTATTTATCTACTCAATGACAAATTTATCAGTCGGAATTGCAAGAAAAATGCGTACAACGTTTGGACGCTTTTCGAGATAGATAGTACATTATAAACAAGTACAAAAAAACGTAGGCAGTATGAAATACAGACCCTATCAGATTTAGGTAAATTTCGAGACTTAGGACAGGCGTGAAAATACATCGTAGCCCACTCGTTTTTGGACGGGTGGGCACGTTCGGAGAAAAAGTGGAAATCGGCAAACAAAAAACTGAGTTTTAAAATCGCATTCCACGAACATATCGTCGTCGTCTCCTATCGGCTAGGTAGCACGAAAACAAAGAACTGACGAACACATTGTGAATGAAATCATCAAACTACTCAACAACGCACAGCATACGAGATAAGGTGAAGCGGCAACGCTCGCTCTCACGACTCAGCGTCAGTGATAATTAGCGCAACGAACGTCGGGATGTACACACAACAATTGTTATTGTTGTTGTTGTCATTTGAATAAAATTCCACCGGGCAGAGATGCATGGCAACGCGAAACGTGAAGACTACATCGGTCTAAACGAAAATAAAAAGCGATGGTCGTCGACAACGACCGACGGTGCTGCTATCGAAATTATCGACTTCTACAAACTAACCGGCATAACGAAAAACCCTGACCGGAAACGCGGCCGCACGCGAAAATACGTACACACGCTCAAATGATATTCCTATTTATCAGCTAACTACAGACAAACGCGCATTACATACATCGTACTCTACGATGAATACATTTCATTGTGTATACAAATAATGATAATCGTGTGGCGCGCGCGCGCGAGTCGTCGCGTTATCAGACACACGCATACGACGTACGTACCCACGTACGTACGTGTGCATAGGGATAAACGCAAACGCTTACACGTACACACGACTAACAACAACACCACCAATTACCATAATCGAGTTTGGCGACGGTACGTTGTGCACGTTTTGAATGTTGTTGTCCATGGCCCCCGGGTACGACCACCATTGAGCCGCGGCGGCGGCGGCAATACCGTAGCTGTCCGCGTAGTTGGCCATCGGATTCCTGGAGCTGCTCGTGACCGTCGTCGAGACGTTGCTGTTGCTGTTGCTGGTCGACACGCCGCCAGTGTTGTTCAGCTGCTGTTGCTGTTGTTGCTGCTGCAGCTGCTGGTGCTGCTGATGGCTGAACGACGACGCCATCTTATAGAACTGCTGAGCCGCAGACACCGCGGCGGCCGCCTGCTGCTGTTGCTGCTGCGCGGCCGCTGCCACGGCAGCCAATTGCTGCTGGTGATGCTGGTTCAGCAAGAGCTGCTGCTGCTGCTGTTGCTGTTGCTGCTGCTGCTGCTGCTGCATGTGCTGTTGTTGCTGCTGCTGCTGTTCCTGGCTGTTTCCCCACCACAGGTTGGCCGCTGCAGCCGCGTGGTCGTCCCGGTTGCCCCAGCCGACATTGTTGCCCGCGCGGTTCTCGGACATGCCGCCGGACTTCGTATGGTGCGGGTTTTTTCACACGGATAATACACACGGCACACGATCGGACACCAGACGTGACGCACACACGCGCGTACACTGGGCACTGTTGGTCGCGGTGTGTGTTTGATACGCGGCGGGTGTCGGTAGTCAAATTATGTGTATATATTAAAATATTATACTATACGAACGCGGCGCACACGTTACGTGGTCGGCGTGTGCGTGTGTATGTATGTATATACTCGGTCGGCTCGCGTACGTACGTATGTGGTGTGCCGCCGAGTGCGTAGCGGGGCGAAATCGAATGTATATATGTGTGTGCACCACGCGAGTATGTGCGGAAAAAAAAACAAAGGGAACGACGGACGCGTGTGTGTAGTATATAATATCTCACTGTAAACGCGCGGCCGACGGTTAAAACTGCGGTGGAAAAGGCGGAGAGAAGGAGAAAAAATAACGAGGCAGACCTGCGTGTTGCCCGCCACTAGCCGAACGACGACGACGACGGCGACAACGGATGTTACCCCCACCGCCCGTTTCGTAAAAACCCAATGGCGCGGCCGGCCCCTCCGATCATGGTGTAGCTACCGGTAACCGGCATTGCCAACCTCATCTCTAGAAATCGTGAACGGCCGAACAAAGAACATTTATATGCGCGCGTACAGAGGGTAGGCGGGCGGGCGGGCGACCGACCGGGCTGGCTGGCAAACGGACGCGCGCGCGCGTAAGTGAGTGAGAGGGAGTGGGACGCGGTGAGAGAAACGAAATAAAAACGCGCTCGCTCGCGCCAAGGCCACCGGTCGTTCAAGGTTTCCGCAGTTCACCACCGCCGACGTAAGGCGCGCTCGGACGACGGCATACGCTCCAACAACACACGGTGGTGGTGGCGTCGGCAGCGTCCTTTCCCTTTTTTTCCCTCCAGCGGCACACGCACTCGCACGAAATATTCTCTCGGAGGAAACGCGGCTGTTGTTGATAGTGGCGAGTGGCACGGTTTTCTCAATAAAAGACGTTTAAAACGAAAAATTATCGTATCACCGATTAACGAAAAAACACTACCACCAACATTACCGTACACACTGCCGCCACCACTTGCACAAACTGATAAAATTACTTTGGGTTGTTAATAATAATAATAATATATTGTGTATATATATATATATATGGAATTACGAGCAACCGTCATATTATTGTTTTGTTACAAACGAACCCGACGGTTAAAAATGGCGGGATTTTTGGTTAGGAATTTATTTTTTATTCTTCCCGTACCTGGCCCGCCAAATTATCGTATTCGAATACAACAATCGATACACGGTTACGGAACCGCGGCCTCCCGGCATCGTGGTTAGTGGTTAATATGCTCTTTGGATATTTAGTGGCGTACGACGCTCGGTGCGCCAACTGGGAAACACGCGGTTCGGCGTCGAATTAGCGACTGTCGCGGGCGCCCACCGGCGGAGAATAAACGTATAAACGGCAATGGCTGTGCGACGGCGTCCTCTCGGTCAATAATAATAATAATATCGTATTATAACGCATAGGGATATAATTTGGAGTATGGCGTTGACGTGTTTGCGCGAGCGCGCCCTGTCGCCGCCGCCATTTACTCTGAAAACACAGGTTTTTCGAAAATCGAATACATCGAGTTTATAATCCGAAAGGAAGTAATCCCATCGGAACAAAATAATATAATATATATCATAACGTATTCGCAGCTAATAGACCTCCGCACAAACAACGCAGTCGACCTTAACCTTAAGTTTTCCACCCTCGGCATTAACACCAAATTTTACCAATTCCAAATAATGATTAAATAATAAAAAAAACCGTTATTTGATTTCAAGCAACGGTACGTAATCGTGCTACACGATGATAAAATATCACTGTGCGTGACATAACATGTGCAAGCGTACCTATATTATAATATATTACGGGTTGGTTGTAGCTGTTCGTTCGAATCCATACACGGACTCGTTCGTTATCCACAGACGACATTGACAAAAAGAAAAGCACAATATTTTGGAAGAACAATTTCCGACGACAAAGACACAATTATAGATCTCCGCGGACCCTGACAAACGTTTGACCGAATCTGCGATTTTGGCCGCCCTGTGGTGTAAAACCGCGTAAAGCGGGGCACAGCACAGCCCGGCCGAGCACAGCATGTGCTGCCACCGGGGATGCAAAAAGTTTTATTACTGCCTGGGCTGTGCGCGCCCTTTTATCATTGATTATAAATACACAACGCCGTTTAAATCAATGATTTCGTGCACACGGCTGCACGAAATCCTGGATAATTTGTAGTCCTCCACACCGTCCGAAACGAATTATTGACATTAGGAGACACTTTTCAATAGATGAGATAATTGTTGATAATTAATTAATAATGATTATATAAATTACTTAATAATAATATGATCAATAATGTTTTAATTTACATCCTAAATACATATACTGCTGATATACACGTAAACAAACTTGCCTACTGCTGAAAGACTATTAATGATTATTTTAAATCTTAATAACTGTAAAATGATTATTGAGTTTAAAATACTTAATACAAATCGTAAAAAGAGAAATAACAAAAAAAAAAAAGAATTATATAAAGTCAGTAGAGGCATCACATAATATAATGTTTGTTTTAATATTATTTCAAATAATTCCATAAATTCGATAAATGCTATAATAACTAATAAGGTTATCGAATAGATAGGTAATAAATAATTATGTCATTGAAGTAAAATACCATGTATTTAAAAAGCATAGCAAGAAGTTTTATCGAATTTGTATGTCTAGAAATATATACATAAGATAACAAATATAGAAATTACAATTTACTAAATTTTTGTAAAAAGTTTTGGATATTCACAGATACGTATACCTGTATAGTTAGATCTACAATCATATCAAGGAAACAAATACAATATTATAGTTTTCCTTCAAAATGTATTTGTATGAAAATACTTATGTAATAAGTAAGTAATAAGTAATAATAAAAATAATATACCTAGCAGAATTTATAATCGCCTACCTACTTATTAATCAATTATTAGTTAATTTATTTCTATACAGAAAGACATAACAGATATGAAAATTATTATGATAAACCAAAGTCTATTTATCCAAGATAAGACAAGCGTTCAAATGAAATACATAGAAAACTAATTTTTCGAATTTTGTTAAATAGGTGGACTTGGTAGTAGTAACGACATTTTGATACATAGGACAAAACTCAGAGATGCCAATAAATATTTATTTAATTGTATTTATAACATCATCATAATCGCAATTCACAAGTACTCGATTTAATTGTTTTGGTAAATTAAAAATGTGATCCATCACTTCATGGATATGTTAATAAAATTTCAATATTTGTTTAGTATTCCAAATAACGAATAGAATATCAAAAACCATGACAAAACATCAAACTATGGAAAATCACAGTCAACTGTTAACACACCCTAAGCTGTTTATTTACTATAAGACGTGCACATTAGTTAACATGAATATTTTTACAGTCACCATAGTCTTATAATTAGTATTATCTTATTTTTGTACACAATTTTAATACATATCGACATTAAGTTTACAATTTAATTAATTGCACTACAAATTCATTAATATTCATCTATATACTATATTTTAGATACTATAACATTATGTTACAATAATATTATTTGCAATAGGTACCTACTAATAATTGAACGAATTAAAAATGTTATATATATCCATAATAATTCTTGGTCAAAAATCAGATAGAATTCCACAATAACTATCAACAACATTTTCTCAAAATGTAACTAGACAAGTCAACAGACGGCAATTAAAAGGAAAATACATGCTATTATTAATAGATACTAAAGGGCCCATTTACATACAAAAATTGTTCTGAAACTGACACAATATTATTGTTAGCGCAGTGTCAAGTAATTTCGTTGAAACCGAACTGTCCTAGAATAGTTATTAAAAAAAAATCGAGGAACTAATATTCCTCTCGGTATATAGCAGCAGTCACAGAAAGGAAACCATCATCAGCACTAATAATTAATTAGATAAGATTAGAAATTAAATTGGTGATAATCTAACCTGCCAATAACATAAAAATAAATACCTAATAAAATTTCTAATTGTAACACAATGGTAAAATACATACTTACAAAATTTGTTTTCTTCCGATATTCGAAAAAAAAATTACAAATAAAAATATTTCGGCGTAGTGGATGACAAACAAAATGTAACACACACGTTCGTAAACGAAAATAATATTGCTCGGAAAGGAATATTCCGAGAACCACTAGTGAGACAGTGTTAAATTGTATGTATATGTATGTATGTATGTATATATATATATATATATATAAACGTATACTATGGTATATTTGTACAAAAATAACTAATAATATTACGTACCTACGGAATTTTACCAAATGCAGTTTGAACAATTGTCTTCGATGAAAATTACAAACACACGATTTGTGTACAAGAATTTAAAAACTGTTAAACCCACGGAAATGGTTCGTATTATTTGCTTACGGTGTGTAGCGGCGTCCCCATTAGTCGACGCCAACGTTTCGGTGGTAAGTAGTATCAATGGTTTCGTAATGTTCCGTGCTCGGTATGCTAACGCCATCTGCCCGACCGAAACGCACCTAACGTTCCCCTATCAATCTACCAACCGTTTTTCGGCCGTTATGTAAACAGACGTCGTCTCTGGTACATAATATGGTACGTCCCTACGTGCGGTATATAATGCTCGACGATTACTGAAAACTTGTTGTGTGTGAAAACAATACACAGATTTATTATAGTGTGCCTACGTTATCGTACAGTTTTTATTATTATCATCATAACATTCAATCGGCAGCAGCAGCTATGGGACGATAATCGTAGGTACGCGAGGAACGTTAAAACATAATATTATTGTTGACATTTAACCGGCCGACCGATCGATCGCCGACCAAGACCGACACTGTCGGGGAACAATTAACGTAGTCTATAGTTTTGTACACACACACAAAATAATAATAATAATACCTGCCAACATCACCGCGCCATAACGCGACAAAACCCATACATGGTAATGTGCTAACGATAAAGATGAAGTAACCGACGACAAAGATGGCAAAAAAGTCTGATGACGTCGTGTGTTCTTTGAACAACATGTTAAAATACTCTCGTTATAATCTTTAACCAAGTACTTGTGCACAGTAGTTGAAGTAAAATATGACCGCAATGCAATAAAACATCAGTAGTAAGAAGTCGTAAAATAATATTTGTCTGAGTTAACACGTTATGTAATACCACGGCATAGCGATAATAACATTAATACGTCGATAATAATAATATAATATGTAGGCACTAGGCACCTCTTAATTGATGATGATAAAAATAATAACAGTAGTGTAATTATAGTGACCATGGCGGTTATAATTGTCGTCGTTGAGGAACATTTACCGCAAACGTGTTAAGTATAATATAATATATAACTGTAAATCTAGAAATTAAATATATTATACTTACATGATTTGATATATTTTGATTTCAACTCCACTGAGAACTCTCTGAGATCAAGTCTGCTCTGTCCGGTCGGTTCTGGAGATTATTCGCCGTCGATATTAAATTGTCCTGGAGCTATTAACCAATAAAACGGGCAAGAGAAATTAGACTGTGGCCTATTGTATTGGGGGAATTCAATAAAAGATTTAATAATAATTAACAATCTACGAAGACGACGGACACGATGATAAAATATTATCCCAACGACCGTTTTTCGTTGTGTCAATTATCATAGCCGTCGGTAACACCTTCCTCCATGCGTGTTCCCCCCCCCCTCACACAGTTGAACCGGAGGCGGCGGCGGACAGGTTTAACGCGCGTTTTCGGTTTCAAAATTACTCCATGACAACGACAACGAATAATAATAATAATAATAATAATAATAATAATATTTCTCGGTCTACCTACCTACGCGACGGCCACCCCCGTAAAACTCGATCGTAATAATATTAAAATAATATATTATTATGTTATAATAATAATAAAATTCCATCAGCCTAAAAACGTCATCAATCTGGTGGCAGAGTGCCCCAAGCCCATTGCGGAGGCAAAACGAACAACGTTAAACGATTTAATGTTATATAAAAATATGATGTAGATAACGCGCACGGCGGTGTACGGTTGTTGTTTTTGTTGTTGTTGCGCGCGGTGACCACCCGCGGGCCTATACGTCTGCTATCACTTTTGCGGGGGGCCGCCACTGTACGATGGTACTGCAGCCGCCGCCGCAGCTGCAAATCGTCGTCTCGGTGAGCAAACATTTTTCTGATAGCGCGGCGGCGGCAAAAAATCGAGAAATTGGACGCGGATCGGCGGAAAAATCGCTGTGGCCGGCCCAGCGTATTCGCTTCGCAAACGGTTTGCCGCCATTTTTATGTGCGCGCTTGCGTGTGACAAGAACAACGTTCCTATGCGCCGTTGTGCAACGACCGTGTACAAAACGATCTGACTACGAAATTTCGTGTTCGGCTCGGTATGGCCGAACCGGTGAGTTTAGTTGGCCAAGAGAGGTGTCAAGGAATACTGTAAAGTGTAAACACAACGGGCGGGAGGGCGGGTGGCGAACGGAACGCAAAAACGGCGGCGGCGCCGACGACGACCGATAGATAAGGCGTACCTATACCGAGAATGTGCCCGTAAATGGTCGCTTGGAAAGTGTACGAAAAGTGCTCTGGTGGTTAAGCTCCCTTTGGACGCGCACATATTACGATGACTACATCATATTAATATTATAGATTATTATTATTATTATTATTATTATTATTATTATTATTATTAATCAAACTCGAGCGGGACGACGAGGCGTCGCCGTTGACGTTTGGGATGAATATCTCTCTAAAACTACGATGAAATCGCTATTTCAAGCGCTTATTATATGCGGCGCCATCGGTGCCGTGAAATGCGACCTCGGGCCGTATCCGTACGAACAGCCATCGCGGTGAAAAGTCGTGAAAACCGAAAACTTAGGTGGGTTTTTTTCCAACCAAATGAACGGGGTATGTGCGTGGTACGTACCAGTAAATCATTCGATTTTCGAAGCCGTGTTCGTGGTGTGGACACACAAATACGAGAAAACGTAGCAGAAGCAGCAGCAGTAGCAGAGTAGTCGGTATAACAATAGTGTTATCGCGATGTCGGAAACGAGTGAAAACAGCGGTATCGCGACGGCAAAAAAACGGACAACGCGCGACAACAGAACGACGGCGATAATATGTTGTTGTCGTCGCCGGAATCGAAGCGACGGGAAGACAGTAATGCGTTGTGCTGTTGCAGAACGTACGTACGTAACGTCGTAGAGGTAGAAAAGCGAGAAAAATTGGGAAAAAAAAAAAGCGCATATATAAATACCTGGCAGATGGACGTGTGTATATCGGTCGGTCGGCAGTACTGTTGTACGTACGCAGCGCGGTGAACAGGGGGTCCGCGCGGCACTCGACCCGTCGCCCGGCCGCCATTGGCCGATTTTATATAGACCGCGGGACCCGGCCAATCCGACGGCGTTATTTCGAAATCCGTTGGGCCGCGCGCGAATAATTCATGAGCCAACACACACACCCGCACGCACACACGCACACGCACGCGGGCCGCCGTGTAGCAGCAGGCTCGCACAGCATAAAACATATAATATTATACGCATATATATAAGAGTATAGTGTATAATGCTATAGCGTTCGCGCGATCCCGCGCGTGTGCGTGTGCGTGTGCGTTCGAGCATACGTATACGTTATACCGTGCGTGTATATCACACACGACGGGTGCGCGCACACACACACACGTATATATTTTTTTCTCTCCATAGTCATATTGTCCTTTTTTCCACCGTTTATAATGCCACTCTTCCAACCGCCACCCACCACCCCTCGCACCCATCCACCGTCGTTGCCGCCGCCGTATAACGTATAACGTATAACAACGTACGGCTCGCACACACATTGTACATTTATAATATAATATATATGTGCGAGGGCATTACACATACACTCACGCTACGACACACGTTACACGTTACGTGTACGTATAATACATTATAATATTATATATTATTATTATTATATCGTGTATTATTATACCCTTTCAGGCGAAATGCACGCCTTGCGCACACTAAATGTCGTACGCTCGTTTGCCGCCGCAGCCGCCGCATAGGAAATAATTTGAAATATTTACAATATGATAGGTATTAGGTACTGCTATAGATGAAAAAGATATCAATATGCACCAAATCGAACAAGGTATTGCACGAAAATGCTGCGCACACATCCTGCATCTGACGTCGAGATATAGTATTAGATGGATTGTCATCAATTTTTTTCATAATAATGTTTGTATTCGTCAATTTTTCGTATAACTTGTTCAGTGTGGATTTAGAGTACAACAATCGGTTAAACTCGGTTAATGTCATCATTTAATTGGGTATTTAGTATTTACAGGAATATATTATGAAGATCGTAGTCCACGGGTTGTTTCCAAACAGTTTACTAAAAATAGACAATATACTTAGTCTGTAGACATTAGCCTCTAGGTTAAAAATTCATATCTTATTATCTTATACCTTTTGAAAATGTGTCTCAATTACGTAGCTGATACACAGTGTTTGTTAGTGACACTGAATTATATTATTGAAATATCTTAATTTCCATATTTTAATGTAACAGGCCTATTATATGCCGCGAAAACAAAATAATCTTCAATAAAATGTGTCACGTGGAATGTTGGAAAAACTTTGCTAATGTTGTTCGTTTGCCGATATTTTTAAACGGTTGTCGTGCACCGGCTTATTACGAATATAGTATATACAATAACTAACTATAATAATCTATACAATGTTGTACACTGCTTCGCCCTAGAATTATAATCTATACACTATACCGACAAAACCCATTGGACAACTGATGCACTATTACACGTTTACGTGACGTGTTTATAAGCACACACTTAAACACAATATCATATTATTTATTTTATGCATATTATAATAACATAAGATGCAACATAGACCTATACCAATATCTTTAGGCTATAGCAGCGTGCAATAAATGCAATGTGCATAAGCAAAAGCGCGCGTAAAGCTGCAGACTGAGACACTGAGTAGACGATCGCAAATTGAAATTTTCGTTTTTAAACTAAGAAGATAACGCTAGTTATGTAAGTGTGCACACGCAAGTAGGTACCTACGCGGGTACGCAACATAATAAACGTACCTTTTGGCTCTTCTATACATGTTTATCTAATGATGGATTTCAAAAATTAATACAAATGTTGAAATGTTTATTAATATTAATATTTATACATACCTATTATACTAATGTATTACAGTGCGACTATGCGAGTAGGTACATAAAACATTTCAGTTATTTACAGACTAAAAAAGTTCTATTATCATATAGCCTATAGGTACCCCCTATAATATAATATAGTTTACGGTTTCTATAATATAATTAGGTACAACATTACATAATATAATATGATATGATATATATATATAGATTAAATCAAACTTTATAGTAGGTACTATTCGAAAAGAACATTAATTCAAAAAGGGAAAAAACTTCATAGCTATAAAGTATTACTTTAAAGTACCTATCATTATAGTACCGTAGTAGTAACTATCTAATGACCAAGATTATAATTTATATGTTATAAGTTATAACTCAACCACATAGTATATATTATTATTTATTAGTATACATCAAATGCTTACCTAAATTGTAGTTTGTGAAAAAAATTGGTTTTTTA
>PVMI01021060.1:0-10523 GCA_008528875.1 Aulacorthum solani
TTTGGAGGACATTATAATAACAGCAATTGCCCTTTATCCCTAAGTCATGGTATAAACGATCAATATAGAGTTCTAAAGTAGGTATATAGTATTGAAATAACTGCGTCCGGAAGACAGATTATTATTATTATTTTTTGTTGAGAAATCATTTATAATTCTTATTAAATGTTTTTTAAAAGTGTATTGTAATTTACTTTTATTGTTAAATTGTATTTTTGTAAAATATACTTATTAAAAATGTACCTAACAGATTTTGTAAAAATGATGTTACAATATTGCACCCTGTATCTGTGTAACGGAGTTATGGAACCTATTATATTTAGATAATTTGGTGAAGACTTTTAGATCCTTTTAAATTATTATTTAACCATAACTCGGAAGCTTCAGGGAAGATTGATCAAATATTAAATTCTACTTGATATATTTTTATTAATACACATTATTTATAAAATACAAATGTCGAAAGACTTTTACTAACAGTATGGTCATCCGGCGTTCGTTGGATCGTGGCTGCTTTTCTTATCCCGGAACTAACAAACTTAACACGGTGTGTATCTTATATATGCTAACAATTCTATGTGTGTGTCTGGATGACTATCATAATATGTTTATGAGTCTTCTTCATTATTATCAATACTTATATTTATATTTTCTAGTTTACAGTACATGCAACGGCGTCCCACATAATATGTGATCCTCTACAGCTGTTCAGATAAGATTTTATTTAAATATAGTAATAATAATATAATATTATATTGTAATACGTTTACATGCCTAGTAGTTATTATATTAAAATAAACACTAAAATAACGGTTCACTAACTTATATACCTATAATAGTTATAAGTTATAGGCTTATAACTATACATATTGTAATCGTTGAACTACATATCGAATAATTTCTACAAACATTTGTGGAACCCTATTAAGCTAACATCAGGCCGATTCGTGCAATTGTATAATACTACAGGGTCACAAAAAAATTTCAATATCCATCAGAGCAGAAAGGCTTGTATTTTTCACGGTGGTGAGGCAGTATATATAATTTAATTTAATTAATTTTTCCTTCTAGTGTATCTACCACTCATCCGCCCATCCATAGAAAACAATTTATTGCCCTGGTATGCACAAGATATACTCTCGAAATGCCTCCGACCAATAATGTGCACTTCAAGTTTATGTTTAATACTTAGAGTTGATTATCAAACCGTTTACTATATTCTGCATATACGAAAATATAAGGTCCGTGCTTGGTATCTGTCGACGTTTTTCCCTCGTGTATTTTGATTTTAAAACAAAGTATTGTATGGATTTTGCATTAATTCAAAAACGACGTTATACACAGCTTCAGAAATGTAATTTAAAAATACCGAGAAAATAACGACCACAGATCGCGCGGATAATGTTTCTTTCGTAAAATCCAACACTAGAAATAATTGATATTCACACCGATACGAGCCCACAGAAAAATCGTTTTGTTTACAGTGTTAAAAAATTCGATACTATAACAATTCGGTTGCCGGGGAGAATAAAATAATATGTGAGATGAACCTGCTCATGTTGATGTTATTCAGTTAGGAGACTTTTTATTCGAATTATTTAAAAATTAAAATTACACTGTGTCACTGTACCATTATAGTATTTAGTTCCAAATCAATCATATTTCATGTATACCTACTTTGACTTGAAGTCAATCTGATTGAAATAATAATAATAATAACAATAATATATAATTAGAAATATATAATAATTCTATGTTCATGTATTAATGTATTATGTATCGCCTATTACCTACAATAAATTAAAGAAACATTATATTACCTGCGCACTACTTTTATAGACTAATAGTACTAACTTTACCTAACTTTATTGCATAATTAAAGAAATAATTAATTAAAGAAACAAAATATAATAGTTCACAAAGAAACACTTCATAAGAAAATTGTTAATGTAACATTTTAAAGTCAAAAGAGTATAATAACTTATTTATGTATAGTACCTACCTATACATCTTATATATTAAATTTGTGAAAGAGATAATACCTATTGTATTCGCGTTATTGGGTTTACATATTTTATGGCAACGATAACGGCAGGAGATTACAAAATCGTGTAATGCAAACCCAAAAACAATGTAACACAACAAAGTAAAATTACAAGTCCTTCTATTCAAACAATGATATGTAAAATTATGATATTAATAATGAAAATATTAAATTAACAATAGTCATAGTAATCGTAATTAGTGACTCTTTATTTTTTGTATTGATTTGGGAAACCATAATTTTTTACGCACCTTGCTTTATTATCCAAGTCTTTCTTCATCTTCTTCAGCAATAAAGGCTTCCGTTAATATCATGAATTTTTCGTCTCTACTATCATTAAGTACTCATGATTCAAAAAAAATTATTAAATACAAATATCAACTAATTTGTCCTTTACTTTTAAGTTAAAATTATTAAAATGTTACAATACACACACTGTCACAACTCACAACATAAAGTACAGAAAATGCATGGTATAACAACAAACTATAACGTTCTGATAAGATATTATTAAGTTCCGTTGAAAGTGTTGTGTCCAAACCGGTGTGCGAGTCGTCGTGTACTTATATTTGACGTGTGTTTGATTTTATTTCTATAATTTGTATTGTATTTCTATTAAATACAGACATTCAAAAGTTTTATTAAATCTGAATTTAGGGCACATTAGTAAATTGTTTATAAGATTTTTTAATGGAACTCGAAACGTTTTGTGAAGTAATCTTTATGATAATTACTAACCATCAGGTATGTCATTATTGTCTCGGTGATGTGGTGTTATGTAGTATACTATGTAATATATATATATATACATATAATATTTATGTTGTATGCACCTACTGTGTACACATACTGACGGCATATATATATATATATATAAATATAAATAATATATGATATGTGTAGGTATTGTATAATGTATGTATATATAGATTGACAGTCAAAACCAGATGGAAAGTTTACATATTTGATACATGCCAAAAAGCTTTTCCGTGTACATAACTAAAAGTCGGAATGCCATTACGCTCTCCACCATTCTCAACTGTATAACAACCATCGATCGACACTGCAGTACAACCGTCATACACAATTATCGATTTTTATGTATTGCGCAGGTAGATATGTGTAATAAAATAAATGTGTCACTATTACCTAACGCGGTTGTGGTAGGTCATAGGTACGATAGGGTTAAGTTAGATACGTCCTGTACCTATACCTAATATTATAGACTTGTAATTTTTTCTACATTTTCATCATATTATTGAAATATCTGTATTAGATTTATTACAAGCGTAAGTGATGTGTGACGACTGACGGGGAGACATGGTCGGTGACTTATGGAATAACCCATCCGTCGATGGACTGAAATTGAGGCGGCGGAGATTTGAATTTTATTCAACTATAATAATTCGCGGCACCACACTATACTTGTGTTTAAGAAGCACACAGTTGTACATAGAATAAAATATAGTTATGTGTAGAATTTAAAACTGATTTTATTCGCATATTCGTATATGTTGAATTATTTTATACATTGTACCTACTTGTATAACACATATATCTAGATGTATATTATACCGGCATCATGGTATTAAAGTGTGCACTTTAACTGTCGCAATAACTTTTTGTGTATCTGTTTCGTTTGATAAAGCCGGGTTGGAGCTTATAAACACTGCACAGACACACACACACACACACACTCTAGTGGCGCATACATTCACGAAGACATCTACCCGCTCCCTTTTTATTGCCGCCGTGTGTAAATACATATATAATATAATGATATCGAGTCCAGAGAAAATTAAAGTAGATAGTATTACCTACAACGTAATTGCATATTATACATTTAAATTGCAATAAAACGATGATATTATTATTATTGTGATATCTGTAGGTATAACAGGGATATAGCTATGCCCGTGTAGTGTCGTTACAAAGTTTTAATACAAATAACGTCGGGCAGTGCCTTTTATGGGGTGGAAGATCGTCGTCCGCATAGTTGTACAGTTGTAGGGTGTGCCAACGAGTTCTCTATATAGGCGATGGTCTACGTCGGTTTGATAGTACAACGAAACCGTTTATGTTAAGATACGAACCACGTCGTGTAGGTATTTGTACATGTACCTAACTACCACGTAGTAATAATCTGACATTGCATGAATAAAATATTAATTTCAATTTTCACAGACCAAAAAAACACACGGAAAAGAAAATATAATATTATTATGTCACGCTTGTATCGTTAAGAGTTTTTGTCTGGCTGCGAATTGAGAATGTCTGATATTATACTATATCATATTGTGTACACAAATATGACAAATGACAAAATAAATAATATAATAATGATTGAGACTCAGAAATTCAGAGTAAACATTTAAAAAATAAAATGTTTGTTGATTCTAGTTTTCATTGATTTTGAAATAAAATAAGTAATTATTGTAAAGTGTGCCAACGCCATTTTGTGTACAAAAATACATTCTACTTGAATAATGATTATGTCCTATAGAATCAACCAAATTTGATTATTTTTTTTTTCTAATAGAGGTTAATATTCTACAGGCTGCATTGAACTATTTTTTTACACACTATTTCATACCATTTTTTTGAAATAAAATAAAAATCAGAGTTTAATGCGGCCTATAGGAAGTCCTATTATTTCAAATAAAATAATAGTATCTAAAATCCGGCAAGGCCTGAGAATTTGTCCTGTGAAGTCATTGTTTTTAATATAATACACCTTATAAACCCCTTCCCTAAGTATCGTTAAGTGGTTAGTGGAAAAGTTTAACGATTGAGGTGGCAACTAAAATATAAAGTATAATTTTCAAATATTATGGAATTGTAAAAAATTTGAAGTATGAAATCGATAATTTTTTTTATAATTGAGTAATAAACTACATTGTATCATAGCAAAATAATTTTACACTCATTTTATTGGGTTGCTCTTTTAGGCTTTAGTTATAAATTAAAATTAGGTTGTTTATGATTAAATAGTATAATATAATTAAATAGCATCATGTATATAGAATTATATGTCTCCGTCTTAAAAATGCACAACATAATTAGGAAATTCTGGGTTAGAAATAATCCATCATTTAACTTTCTAATTTTTATTATCATATAGTGAAATGATCAGCTATTATCAAGTTTAAATGTAAGAATATTATTTATAGCCACAAACCTAGGGTAGTCACTTGTCTTAATAATAATATTATTGTATTACAACACTGTTCTTTTAATGTTGTAACATAAATCTGTTTTTGGGCTGCATACATAGGTACACTCTTTTTGTTTCTGAGTTTTCGTTAGGTTTTCGTTGTCATGGTTATTTATCAATAAAAACATATTTTTTCATGATTGATAGATTTTCCTTGTAGAGAAAAAATATCGAGTAGCGTACATTTCTTTTCAGATATGACGTATCAACAAACCGTCAAAAAATGTGTCCTACGCTCGCTTAACTCATTTTTACAGTATGTTAATTCCTCGCACTTCCCGCCTTTTTTTGAATGTTTATAATTTATAAGTATACTTGTTTTATATACTGTGACATTGGTTTCATTATACTATATTTCTATAATAACTAGTAGATGAACGATTAAATAATATGTCGCATACTTATCTTTCGAATGGTACAAAAAATAAGATAACAATTGACAATTCACACAATCACACTGTTTGAATATCTTATTATTTTAAAACAAACCGACAAAACTACGGCTCCGAGAAAACACTACAATCATACGCATCATAGTACTTACTAGAAATCCAGTACTGCCCCACTACCTCTGTGCTTACTTTCTTAGATACAATTTTACAATGTGCTGCCTCAGCTCATTTGTTTCATTGGCCTATTAGTACCAATGCGATACTTTCTTTATTTTTATAATTTAATTTAATTTGTGTGTGTGTGTGTATGCACTAAACTGGTTGACACATACAACAAATATTAATTTAAGTTTGTAATGTATTAACACAATTTAATATTATTATTGTTACTGATTAGTGTTGTATACAAGTGTGACCAGCATAATAAACTCAATGACAAATAATATGAGCCCGTCTCATTTCGTCAGTTCACGACAAAAACTATTTACTCATTTTTTACTGTACACCATCATTCATCAAAATCATACACCTAACCAACAGTCAGTCAATTCCGTGCTTTCCACGTTGATGATAATAAATGCGTTACAACCTATAATAAAAATGGTTAAGCCCGAATTTATTACGAGGAAATAATAGTACATAATATAATATATACGTTGAGGAGATTGCAAACAGACAGTTTTTTCACATAATTCGATTAATATAAAATATTATAATACAAGGCTCAGCTAGTTCACTATTTTTTAACTCGTTAATTTAAAGTTACATAAAAAAAAATAAGTTCAGTTAGTCTAAAGTTATTATTTATTTTTTTATATTACATTTTAAATAGATAAAAAACTTAGTTACAATTCAGTCACATTTTAAATTTTAATTGAATATTTAAAATATATGACAATGCACAATAATAACATTTGATAAAAGTTTTTGTATACCAAACAAAATGATATAAAAAGAGTAAGACATATCATAGTAATTGACAGAAAAAATGATAACAGCAAACGAGGCCATCCAATGGATTTTTATTATTTCGGTTGAGATAAAAGTTCTCACATCAGCCGGTGGACAAAAAAAATTAATTAATCATTCAGTCCAAAAAATTAATCTTCAAGTCGTTGTTGCTAATCTTAACATTTACACATTTATATTATTATATTTATTTTATTGTATTAAATTAAATTCGTAGTTTTATTATTATTTTGATTACACAGTACACGAAATCAGATTTTATGTAACATATTAAACATTAAATTATATTATAAATTAAAAATTGAAAACCACAACACAAAATCAAATCTTAGTAAGACAAAAAAACCACAAGCAATTATTATACAGAGTGTGAAAAATAAATCGATTTCAATTGTGTATCTTATTTTGTGAACAAATCCGATGAAGATGAGCAATCTATTAATTGTGTGGCTGTTTAAAAACTGGTACACAGGAACACAGTGCTTGATGTATTTAATTAACAACAATTAATATAAACAACAACAATTTTTAACACGGTCAAATAAGTGGTTCAGTAGACATTTTTTTTTATAGTCGCTGTAAAAACATGGCAGATGGCGACACGGATGTTTACCTATATTTTGTCGTTATATTTATTGAGGACAGAATTTGGGATTTAAAAATATGTATGCGCATAATTTGGTGCCAATTGGTCAACAATTGTGGATTTACATATATATGCACCATTTATAATACACAATTAATAATGTCTGTATTGGCCGACTATTTATTAAAGGCTATCTATCTATCATCGTTTTCGTTTTGCTTCTGTTAAAATATTATTAATTGTTTTTTGTGAAATCGGTTGGGTATTATATGGTATTATTTTAGAATGTAAACCATAACCATACACTTTGACTCATATACATAATATAGCTGTTACCTATACTTATTAATTTTACATTTATGTAGAATAGCTTGACTAGTCATTACTCATTAGTCATTACTCATAAGCTTAAATGATGAAACATAATACGTTACAGACAAATAGCCAATTATATCCAATCATAATAACTATTTTATTATAGTAATAGAAAAATGTAATTAAAAAAAATATTGGATTTTCAATGGCCAAATAAAAATGCATCATACATGTGTGCACCACTATGCATGGTTAGCATATACCTTATCCATTTTGTCAATATCTACACTTTGATGCATACTGAAGTCGTAATTAAATTTTACTGAGATGCTTTAAGGTCCAAGTCAACGTTCAATGTTTTTTGATATAGAATAGCTCTGATTTGTTTCAAATTCACGTGATCAATCAACTCGTATACGATTTGTTTCGTTGATTGCTCGTTTCGCCCCTCCCGGGTTTAAGAAGCTCGTGATCGATTTTTGTTTTGTGCTCCACGAGAAAATCTATGATTAATACTCATTTTGGAGACATGCAAACGGAAAAAATAAAAATAAAAAAACAATCGATTGATAATCGGTTGACATCAATTTTATTTAAATCAGTCCAGCAGATTTTGAGACTATATAGAGGATGAACCGACAAATATTCATTTTTATATATTCGATTATTATAATTCTTATAAATCTTAACAAGCGATTGTTATTTTGGTATTTTTTGTGGGTGAGCTTAGTAAATTAACATTAACTTAGCGTGGTATGCTGTTAGTATCTGCTGCAGTGAAATAGCGAGTATAATATTGTCACTATAATACACTGTCACCACGATATCTGCAGCTTGCACGTTTGTGTCTTGAAATAAGTATTAAGTACCAACCAATTTATCTTTTTTCCATGGATATCCGTGTTGTAGCAATGCGTTTTCCACGCGATTAGGGAAAACACTCTATTCTAATTTTAAGTTTGTTAACCTATTTTCGAAAAACAAGTTTTATAGATTCTGAACAAAGCGAGGAGTGTATTTGTCTAAACATAGTATTATATTATTGTGTTTTTATATTTGTGATAATTTTTTTCATCAAATTACTACTCTGCAGTGCTTCGTTAAATTATTATATTGAACATTTTCTAATATTCTCACTTATTCATATTATAATGCTTGATAATCCACTAAAAACAACGAAATGCTCCAATTGGCGACAAATATTACATCTATTTAACTCTTCAAAATAGATTATGGATAAGACTAGTGGGACCCAACTTTTCTGATTGGTGCACTACATACTACATTATTGTGTTTCAGTTGTAAAATCTTAGGGCTTTAAAATTTAGAGTATTTTTTTTGCGGGTGTTAAAAAGAGAGTCCAAATAATTCGTAATACAAAACAAATTCAGAGTATTAAAATAATTGAAGATTATTCCATCTTGTGATGGTTAGTAGTTATGATACGTTGCGAGATTCAATAAAAAAATAATAATGCTCACGATTAGGTAACACATTTTTAATGAAACCAATTCTCAAATTCTGCTTTGAGAAATTAAATAAATTAACCTTCGGTAAATTATTAGATATATGATTTATGTACCTATTTCTCATATGAAATAATATCTGGTTTTATAATAGTATTATACTGAGTACAACAGTATATATATAATACAAACCATCAAAAGGTATTTTGTTCATGCTGTAATAATTCTTTGATGTCGTATAGTATTTTTATATTTTATAATCCAAACATTTCTTAAAAAATAATAGAGAATAAGTTTTATACAAAAACTAGTTTAATTATTTTCAAAATCTAATTAGTAACTTACATATTATTAATATTAATTATAATGTTATAATTAATAATTTTAAATAATTTTACATTCTATTTTTTAAATAATCTTAGTAGAAACTAAATGAAAAATAGAAAAAATGCAAATTAATAAAACGTTTACTTATTATATTTAAATACCAAAAGTAATGAAATAAATCCAATTTATATATTACGTTAAAATAACTATATGCACGTCATGCAATTTATATCATATATTTTAACTGAGATTATTTAGTATAGTTAATGGTTCATTATTACTATATTACATAACAATTTCACTCATAAACTATTTGTATGATTAATTAATATTTTTATTAGACAGTTGAGATTGGAGTACACGAGTTCTTGATTTTATTAAATCCCAGTCCAAATAACCACCAATTAACAATCTGGAGCCATGGTATCCTTTTCTTCCGTGAAGTACTCGATGGTTGTCAAAAGTTAAAATGTCCCCTTGAAATAAAATAAAGTGCTTTAAATATTATATAATTTATACTATGCATAGGCTGCAATATTATGCATTTTAAAGTTAAATATTTATTTGCTGGAAATGTATAAAAATATATTGGAAATATAATATATCGATTTGTTAAGTTACAGGCTACAGATAAATTAAAGTTCAATTAAGTGTTCAATTTTTGGAAAAATATCATGTTTCTGAGTATGACATTTAAAATGTACAGGCATTCTTTTTCAAAAAAGTAAAAACAAATTTCTATCTATTAAGAAAAAGTACCTAAAAATATAAATAAATATTTTAACATTATGTGCTAAACTTTACTCTACTATACGTATGTCACACGTACCGTAAGATTAAGTCACTCAAATGTGTTGATTAAAATATAAAATAGATAAACAATATGAGAGTTATAATATACCTGGTTTCATTTTAAAAGTGCTGATAATTTTTTCGTTGTACGCAATTTTTACAAATTTTTCGATTGCATCATACCAAATATGTACTTTATCTATTGACACAGGAAATTTCGAATCTCTGTGATGCTCACTAAAATTAATTCTCTTGACATTCCCATAACTGTCTTCGCTATATATAAAAGTAAACAAAACATGAATGTTCGATTAATGTTTAATTAAAGTCTATGGTAAATTAGAACATGCAAAATACCTAAATAAACATTTTCAGTTAGATATAAATTATAATACATTTTATACTGATTTAGAGACAG
>PVMI01021063.1:0-16675 GCA_008528875.1 Aulacorthum solani
ATTTTCATAAATAAAAAAATGGAACCTTCGTTGGTGGCTTGTGTGTCGTGAAGGTGAAGGTATGTTAGGTATAATTGTATTAGGATAATATTAACTTGATAATTATTAATGATTTACAATTAATATTAAGTCTAATAAACTCGTAGTTCGAAAACACATACATCGGTGAGTAGTTATCGGGTGGATTTTTTTTTTTTTTTACCAAAATCCCCAAAAACAAAATGGAAAAATTATATTTTATTCCCATCAAGCATTAATCTTTAAATGCTGAAAATATTTTATGGGTTGAACAAAACCATTATTTACTCTGTTCAACTAATATTATGGATAACAAGCGCTACTCGTTGTTTGTTCGCCTTAACTTTTATTTACTTTAGAAACAAATCGGAAAACAATTTCACTTTTGATAAACAGTTACAAATACAAGCCAAAAAGTTTGATTCCTTAAAAATCATTTCACACGCCTCTGCAGAAATGGTATTATGGTAGAACATTGAAATAAAAAACAAAAAATGTATACACGAATACGTTCGGTTTTTTTTTTGTTTTTGACAATACTATGTTAACTGCTATCTCCTGACAAAAAAACAATGAGGAAAGTGTTCGCCAGACTTGTTCGTTATTTCGATTCGATAAAATATCTCATTAAAAGTTATGATATTTTAAAATAGTAAAACAATATCTGCACACGACGTTCGAATTTCCAGTAAAACTTTGTCAATTAAAAGAAGCATTTTTCTTTGAGCTTTCGACAAAAAAAAAAGTAGTGATTAGTGCATTCATATTTTAACTTACATGCATAAAACACGCTGCACCAGTTTTCAAAAATTAATATACATCGAATTGTTTAACGAGTAAAAAAGCGACACGTTGCTCGGTTGCTCATAGTGCGTCTCATTCAGATTGAAAAATCGAGGTTAATAAATGTAAAAAAATAATCCCGATTGAGTCTGATATTGCATTTTTTACAGAAACAGTACAGTTAGACCTTAAATATAATTTTGAATAGGTATAATTGAGTAATGCATGAAAAAAATGATAATTATTACATCCACGGAAAATAATACTTCGCTAATTAAAAAAAAAAAATGCAATAAATTGTTCATTTTATTTTTTATTTTAATAATTTAATTTAAGTGGATTTATTATAGGTTTTCATTTTTTGAGTGTAGAAAATATTGATTTTGCAATTATGTTTTTATATATTTTGTTAGATCTCAGCGACTGCACTTGCACCAGAAAAAAAGGCTTTGATTTTCAATTTTAGCATTTTTTCTGGTATGAAAGTGAATCGTATAGTTTTTTTTTGGAGGAACGAAAGTAAAAACATCTTAATACTTTTAACTTTGAATTCAGAAATACAAAGAAAAAAAAATAGAGAAGAACAGACATTTTTACACTACACGTAGTGTGATATCACTGACAACTGTTATTTTTTTCAACCAAAATACATAACATTTCGTTAAATAATTCGACGAAATAAAATATTATGAAAACAAAAATAAAATGAGTTTAAGTAGCTAAATTATTATAATTATTCTAATGGCGTTAGACCAACAACAATAATGCATGTATTTTTCCAATCATATGATTTTAAAATACGATATATTTATTACACTTAAGTTGCGTGGAATTTTCATTTTTCAATAACTTGTGGACAGGAATTTAAATTCGTTAAAGGTTATTTACAACTTTTATGTTTATAAAAGTCTTTACCGTGGCATTGAAAATTCTAAAAATCTTGAAAATTCTGCTTTAGCCCCGTCGCGCTTGATTTCTAATAATGACGTATGTACATTTATAAATTGCAATGTTTTGTCTCGACACACCAAAGAAGTGGAAACTCGCGAAGAAATTTTAAAACGATTGATCGGTTTAATCATATTTATTAGTACTACAAACTACACAAGGTATTTCTTACAGAAGAAAAGAAGGATGTGCTCATTCGTTATTGAATCGAACTCAAAATCCCGGATATTTTATAGAACTTATTTTACTTTTAGCTGAATGTTAGTAAATATAGCGAAGTCCTCAAGAGAAATTTCAATTCTTTTTATTTAATATTTATCGAGATCATTTTAGTATAGATATATTTATTTCAAAGCTGATAGTGTTTCAAAAGTCATATATTGCATTTTCAAATAAATAAATAAATATAAATCAATCATGTGTTTTACTCTATAAAGTATAAGATAGCCAATTAATAAAACGATATTAAACTTAAATTTTGATTTGAAATAATTGCTATATGATAAATATAACATAAGGTAGGTTGGGCCACTAAATAAAAGTCCTGCCCGGGCCAGACTGATACTCATTTAAAACTCAATAAGACTTCACGATAATCCCGAGCATTGTTCATCCCGCAGCTAGGTATTATTTATGTTATTATTAATTATATGTACAACTTGACTTTGTATAGAATAAAGGTTTACGACGATTACGATCGCAAACGACAAAATCGATTTATGACGGGCACGGTGGTGTGTGTGCAGTATATATTATTACTAAAATTCTGTCCAGACTTGAAAACGACCGTTTCGACAACGCAATACCGCCGAGTAACGGGCTATATAATATTCCAGTGTAGTATTGCACCGACACCGAGATTTGATCTCGGCGAGAAAAACGTCTGCACAGTCGAGGTTTTGCACATTTCCTAGACGAAATCTGCAAATAACAATATTAACTCGCGCGTGATATACGACGGCTGGGGCCGCATCCCGACGATTTTGTCTGCAGATTAACGGGAAAACGCGTTTTTCACGGAAACCGTCCGAGTCTGCAGCGGCGTAAGACGAGAAATCTTAATATCCCATTATCGCCAAACTACCAGACAAGACCATCGCCAATCGTCGTAATGACGTATAATATTATATGTGTCACGGTAAGAGCATATGAGTGCCGGGAAAACATATGGCTTAAACGACCGGCGAAATTGGAGTTTTGAGCTTTTAACGATTGATCTTGGTAAATGCCGAGGCGTAGGTATAAATAATTCAGTTCGGTCAAACAGCACAAATGATTATAATTGTAGCTCCGGCTTCTAAAAACGATAAATGGTAAATCTTAGGAAAAGCGATCAATTATAGGTACCTGCTATTATGGTTAAAGTCCGAAATACAGGTACAATAAAGTTTGTTGAGAAACAAAAGTCCAAAACGAATGCGTTATGGTGAAATTTGTATCTGAACATTATTTCTGTCTGGAGTGTATTTATAAATACGAATTATTTAAGAAAATATATTATTATTATTTAAATAAATAATAATGGTGATATACTGATATAAAACTATTATAAATGTACTTAAATACTAGTATGCTATAGTTTAATTTATATTATTTTTAAATTGTTTGCAATACACGATGTACACCGAAGTTTCACAATAACCCTACACATTAATATTTGATACTAACTATAGCGTTGATAAACTAAAATAACAAGAAATATATAATATTGTAGTCGTAAACTTTGATATGAGCATTAATCAGTCATCCATTAATGACACTTGCAGCTGGATTTTTTTCCTGGTAGTGAATCTAGTTGAGTTTAAATGTATAATTAATTTAATGACATTTTTCAGTTACATATTTATTCAAATAACTATAAATTTAATTATGAAAATATTTATAAATGTATAGTTATTAAAATAGTTATAGTTTGATTGTGAACATAATTGATAATTATAAATGAAATCTAAACATAATAACAAATAAAAATAGCCAATTATTGCAGTAAATAATAATCTTATTTATTATTATTACTTGACCAATGAACATTGATAATTGCATAAAACAAAAAAAAAAAAAGATTTTTTGTCAGTCAAAATAGACTCGTTTGAATTTGATTTTGATGCTTTAAAATATTCGGGAAAATTATCTGCTAAATAATTTACAGTGGAAAAGGAGGATTTAATTTGAAAAAAAAAACAACACCACAGGGCACTCTCTAAGTAAGTAATGCAACAAATCTGGAGAGTTTAAATTTATAATCTGTAAGTACTAAGTAAGAATATTTGGTTATAATTCCAAAAATCAGATTTTGTTAACTGAATCGTTGAAGAAAAAAAAATAGAATGAGAGTTCTTTATGAATCACTCTGTTTATATAAAAAAATGTTTTCTATCTGCTTATAATAACATGCATTGTATTTCTAAAATATTGTTTTAAAATATTACTTTGTATATGATTGTGGGTGTGTATGAAAATCGACAACGTACGATACGTATATTAAAATGTATTATACAATACTATAATGTCAACCACGATTGTTCGAGTGCTCCGAAATCGCAAAATAACAACAAACGACGAGACAATATTATTATGATACTGTTTTGATTTTTGTGACGTATCGTGATGATACTATGCTAGACGTTTTAAGATTCACAGTAGGTGGTTAAGTTTGGAACTGAGTTTGATATCCACCTGCCTTTGGAATCCAGACGACGTACAGACATCGATTGCATCCCTCAGGTGGTTGGTGGTTTTTTTTTTCCATTTTAAATTAACTATTTATCAATGATAACGTGGCCCCATAACGTGTGAATGTGATATCTTATATTATCCAAACAGTAATAAAAACGTACACAAACCTATATTGCTCATTATGATGTCAAATCATCGACAAATAACTCTAAAAAAAAATTCTTTCCCATAGAATAATGATTAAGCCGCAATTGCTCAGTTATAGGTTAGCTTAGGTTAGGTTGGCAGGTACATCCGTTGTAATTGTGACTCGTGTTCAGTAAGTATTAAAATGTATTAATTAAATTTTTTATAGAGATAGTCAGTACATAATATACCAGATTACTTGAGTGATATATAAGGTTTTGTATATTATGATTTTTGAACAAGATATTTACAAAAAATAATGTGATATTGACTAGGTTTAAAAATAATTATTAATTCTTATATTTAACATTTTTCCAGACTGGTTCTACTCGAATCATAGACTAAATCTTTAGTGCTTAATTATTAAAATGGTTATTATTAATGCAAGCAAAGAATATATTTTATTATTTAACTTAAAACAATTTTTAGGATTTATACTGCCCCCCTCCATAAAATACCATGAGTAATGATTGTTAATGTGGCTGATTGAAAGTATTTTATTTTCCGTTAAAAACCATTTCCTTTAAATGTGTTTCCACAATAAAGATATTGTAAAAACAAATATTAAATAAATGTAAACTTTTTTTGAAGGTATTTCATAGTAACACATATTTTGTTTTTAAATAATGAAATATTCCTAAAATGATACCTATAAAATATGAACTCTAGAGCTCAATAAAAATATAAACAATTGATTATAAATATGACACTGGATTGCTTGATGGATGAACTCGTCAAATTTCCAGGTTTAGAACTTGCAAAATAATAATTTGGATATAACTAAAATATAATGTCGTCAGGTATTTAAAGTTTTTAATAATAAGACAGATTGAGGCGGTAAGTTAATGGCAGAATTTAATACAAAAATGACAAGAAAAACATGTAAAATATTTATTACATATTTTGAGGTAATTTGAGTTTAGTCCAAACTACTTTATTTATTTTTTTTTTTTTTTAGTGTCCTGATGTCTTATTTTTAATCAGTGTATTACTTTAAATTATACACAATGTGCATTATAGTAGGAATGTAATTTTGATTAATTTTTTGTTGCTGTACATAGTTTTTTTTTCTTATAACAAACCAATATATTATTATATTCTCAATGATACTAAACTAAATTTTTTTTATGTATAAAAATGTATTATGATCAAAAAATACAAAATACAACCTTAATAGATCAAAAATATAAGTATAAGTTAAATACAAATTTATTTTATGAAGAAAAAAATTGCATTTGAATTATTGAGTGTATAATAAAACGTACTGTAAGTTACTATTTTAGAAACTTTTTACAATTTTAGAAAAAATATTATGTTTTCTTGAAAATATCTTCAAATACTTTGTTACTTGTAATTTTCGATTTAAAATAATAATTTCCAGGTACACTAGAAAAATAGTTTTCTCTTTTTACCATACCTAAATAAAGGTACACACTACACATATTGCATATTAAAAAGCACACAATGGCGAATCGTTTTTTTTTGCTTATATTTTTGTACCTTCGTGTAATACCAACGCACCTTTAAATTGCAGTTTATATTTGTTGACCTAATTCAAATTGTAATAATTGTCAATACGTTTAGAAATGCACATTAAGTACATTGAATCAATCGTTTTTATCAATCGTATGTAATTGCACACTTGCATCATAAATTATACACATTATACTGCACTATAATTTACTATTAATACCTATTATATAATTAAATCTCTATATAAATACGTATGTGCTATGTGTGTGACAACGCAAACGTAAGAATATGAATTCATTTTTCTGTTTTCGATCGATTTCATTGTTTTGATCTTGTATAACTGACTTATATTTTAATAAACACAGTAGTACTTTATAAGTTTTCGTTAAATTTGTAAAGAAAAACTTTATAATTATTTACTTCAAGATGTTAGAAGTTTATTTTTAAACCAATAATATTATAATCTGAAATGGAATGTCTTTCGTCAAGCACCATCCAGATATACATATTATAATTAACATTTTTAATTAGTTCGTATTTGTTTATCTCCACAATGATTGAAATATTCAATTATTTCCATTTTATTATACTTTTAAATGTCTATATACAAAATAATAATAACATAATAACAGAACAACTATACAGTATCTTTATACAATATGCTGTATTGAGTCATTGTTAAAGTGTAAAATGTAATTATGAGTTTATAAAAGAATAAATTGTGAAATGCTTTCACAGTGTTTGCTATGGTCTTATTTTTTGAACTAAAAAATTTCGAAAGCTTTAATGTATCTTGTTATCAGGTAAAACTATGGAATTAAATTGCACTTAGCAAATCCGATCATAGTTGTAATTTTGCTATTACATTTTTAGGTACCTAGGTCTATTATCTTAACAAAGTATCTTGTAAAAGCTGCTTATTTTACATAAAGTGTACTATATAATAGTAATATAATATACACGTTTACTAGATCATGTTATTATTTTTATTGGGCATTCCAAATTTTGATTAATCAAATCCATTGTTTTTTACCCGGGCAAGATAAATATATAATTAGCGGAACGCCCGTATATATTCGCTTAAAAAACCATTTATATTTCATCGAATAATAATGGTACCTACTATTATATACGTGTACTACCTACTTAAATCGTCTTCTAAAAGGAAGCTTATAAAACGTCTAATGGTTATGTTGAGATACGTATATAAAAGTAATAATTTATTGACGTCGTAACGACCATAATGAAGTACCTATGTAACGTTAAGGGCGGAAGATACGGCTGAATATGATATAAGAAATGGAATACATATATGAAAGTCGGCAAAAAAGTTTTTGTCGAATGAGAAAATATAAATTCGTGCACAATTATATGGTTTATTTTCTGCAATTCTTCGATTGTCGAAGTAGGAACCTACTCTCATAGTTATTTAAATTGTTGACTTGTCTTTTCTACGCAATACACAATATAATATTATTATATTTGCGATTATGATAACGACTTTAAAATTGAAGTTTGAAAAAATTCATATTTTTCATCCTCTTACAATAAAAATATCGTACTCATAGGTTTTTGACTGTTAGAAAAACCATTATATTATAATAAAATATTTCATACAGGTATTGAAGTTTAATTGTAAATAGACAAGCGTCGACAAAGTCGTTTGAATATAATATTATTAAACCCTCATTTTACAATAACTTTTGTGTAAGCGACATAACCGAGTGGCGTTTATCATCATAAATGTTAAGAAAGTAACAACACAATTTAACTATAACGAAAATCGATGGTATAATATAGTTATGCTATATATAATGCTCAAATAAATTGAACGAAAATTGGATGGATTCTTAACCAAAGCATAATAAACGGTGCACACTTTCAGTTATTCTGAACCGTCTAAAAAGTGAAATAATTTATAATAGTATGTAATAATGTATTTTTTGTAGTATTTTTTTGTTTTTTTTTTCATATTGATTCTTTATAGTATATACTATCCCGATGTTAAAATATTGCAATTAAAATAAAATGAAATGCTTCTCCATTAAAATATTGAAATATTATCTTGTAAATATTACAATTAGTAACGACGTGATAAATTAGTTGTATGAAATATTTTGGAGTCGACTGTGTTAATGATTATATTTATGACATGTTGTATGTTTTTTTTTTTATGAAATTCAAACTATATAAACTCAAATTCATATTTACGTTTAATATAAATTAATATAATATTTCCTGTTTATAAAATACCTGGCACTCGCTCGCGCGCGCGTGTGTGTGTGTGTAATACGTAATAGAAACAGAGACTACATTTTAGTATTATTTAGATGGATTTCCTACTTTTCTAGTTAACTATAATGGATTTTCCACTGAAGTAGTTCCTTATAGACAATAAGAATATTCATATCAGCAATAATACCTAAATACAGTCAATCAAATATTAAATAGAATTAATTTTATTTTTATTATACATATAGTAAATGATAGAATTTAATCAAAAAACAATATTTGTGCAATTGTTATTTTTATTTATTATGTATAAAATATAAGTTATGATCAGTGAATAAATAAAAATAAAATTAATTCTGTTTAATATTTAAGTGACTATGTTTAGTTATTATTGCTGATATGAATATTCTTATTGCCTCTAAGGTACTGCCATAGTGGTAAATCTATTATACTTAACTAGGAAATCTATCTAAATAATACTAAAATGCAGTCTATCTATTGTAATATTTTGATTAAATTTAAGCCAAGTACAAAGGGAATTGGATAGGAAATTACATTTACTTAAAATGACTGAGATTCAATTTACCGTGATCCAACGATACTCTATATTATTATAGCTTCAATAGTGATTATTAAAACGAAAACAATTATAATGCTGATCGACTCTTATGACGTTATAAAAGCTGTGAGCGACGAAAAATCGTTATTTTTCGAACGGAGTTTAAAGCAACGAAAAGAGATTAAAATTGTTTTCTACAATTATTTCGTAATGCACAAACAATTTATTGGTTCAGTACATGTTGAAAATGTCTAAAATGTCTTCGAAAAAAATAGAATATTTTTATTTGTTAATTTCGAAGTCCTCAATAACTATCAATCGATTTACCATGCATTGATACTAAATCCTAACTTTTATCAAGACTTCAAACTTTTTTTTTAATAGACCGTCGTATAACAAGTGTAGTAATGTTAATATAGTATTTTATTATTATGTTATTGTTATTAGTAAGACCTCTTGTCGTATCATTTGTACGTAAATAGAGCTGAAGTAGGTTATTAGAGTATTTTATTTTGAATAAATGCCAAATATTTGCACTAATCGTACATTATATATTCTAAAATAATTACATAGTCATATTATGTCTTGTACCTATTACGGTATATAATATTACCTGCAATAATTAAGAATTAAGACTTTCGTGATTTTTATTCTCAAACTATACAAAGCGTATTTGAAAAAAAGGGTATGAATAAGACTTCATGTGACACGAGTGAATGTACGAATTGTTTGTTTAGCATTGCCGCACTGATGGCGATACCGTTGTTGTTTATTTTTAATATTTGTTTTTGTGTTTGAGATACGAATACGTTTTTTTTATATCCCACACATTTGTTTGATTAAATAAAATATATATTTTTAAGATTTGAACAAAATTAGTTTTTTTCTTACTTTTATCTCAGAAAAATGTAAAATAAATTTAATATTTATTATGGTTTACAGTTTTTACAAATTTTAGAATGTTGATAGATTTATATGATGAATTAATACATTTCCATATCTTCATAGTCACCTTATCTTTCAAACTCATTATCATAGGTATTTTATTCTTATTACTGGAAATGAATTACTTATAAACGAATTTCGATTTTGACACATCAAAATGTTCAAAAAAATTAATCTGATTCTTGATAAAATAACGTGGTATGATGGCAACGATCTGAAATATCGTCGAATCTTGCACATACCATTATATCCTGCAGTTTGCCTCATAATCCACTATTTATTAATCATGACAGCCGATGAAAAATGTCGAACTGAATACTGATGGTCATCATACATAATTCAACCGTCTCAGGTGCTCAGGTGTAATCCGTATAATTAGATTTCTATTCCACTATGATAATGAACTTTATAGTTCTTTTAGATGATAGTAAAAACACACAATATAGTGATGCATATTGGTCATCAAGTCGCAAATCACAAGTGTCTACCATTTGTCGTGTTCGTTCGGTTGGCATCAAATCACCTAAGAGATGTTTTGAAATTGGAAACACTTCTAAACATGCGCACTGTTGTTAAAACTAAACCGTAGCACCACCAAATTTCCCGCAATGCACCAAAGCCTTTAAAACTTACAGTCGAACATATAATAATCATAAATATATAGATATGGGGTGGTCACTGGTAACTATATTATATTGGGTCCGTTGCCTATTATATTGCGATGCACAAAACGTGTCGAGTGTCGACCGATTCCAAACCAGACAGCGATTCCATAAAACCAGCGTCCCTTTTCAATGCAATTATACTTCATACGATAAACAAACGATTTGTATAGACTCCCGTCATAATTCATTTTTTCATACTTAAAGAATATTATTGATGTTAGATAATCATAATTATTAGGTATGTTTGAATTTTATAATAAAAGCAAACAATTCAGCCCCCCCCCCTTGATGCCTCTATTCCAAACAGAATGATATGTTTAACATTATCAACACAGATCCGTCATCTGTTTATTGTCGATTTGTCTTCGTTTACTATCCATTAACTGAAATATAAACCCACTACACTCTTTATTACCTAGTCCGGATTAGTGGAAAATTGTGATAAGTTGTACAATAGTCGAAACATAAAAAAAACTAATAATCATAATATTGGAAAATCAAGCAATTATTCATTACTATTTATTTTTAATTATTTTATTTAAATGTATCTGAAGAAATTTCCACAAATGGTAGGTACATTGTAAATAATATTATACAGGAGCATTTAAAATACATGAAACAAATTCATAAGGTAACTTAATATACTATACTAAAAAAATAAATAAAAATTTGATAAATGCTCAATATTGATACTATATACATTTTATTAATTATGGTGTTGATTTTTTTTTAAATTTTCACTATTAGCAGCTTACAATATCTTTTGCAGCTGAGAACATAACTTACATTATATCTTAAATTGATTTAAATAAGGTTAGGTAAATTAATGCAAGCAATACTAGAAAAAAAGACCACGAAGAATTAACACATAAATTTAAAATGGTGTAGAAACCTACTGACAAACTAACTCAATTTTAATTCTCATGTCTTATCGTAGTACCTCCACTGGGAGACTTCTACGCTCTGTTATCTTTAGCTTGTTATCTTTTTTTTTTTTAATATATATTTCTTCCTCAATTGTTCTTATTGTTCTTTTTTGTAACAGATTGAATAAAAACATTTATATATAAAATAAAAATTAAATATCGTTAAATTAATTAATTGATTTTAAAAATGTCGATAGCTAAATTTTTTAGTTCACTATTTGGCATATACGTATCATGTTTTATTTATACTACGCATAAAACATAATATTTAAACTAAAATATGTTTTTTAACTTAACTATGATTTAAAGAAAATTACAAACCAAAATACAGAGTGTGTTTTATTAAAATTGGTAAGAAATTCCACTTTCAAAATTATTTTTTGAAAATAATATCTTCAAGATGGCAGCCGTCATCATCAATACATTGTTGAAGATGATCTCACAGGTGCGGTTTTAGGGTGTGGCTGAGCCAACTGACGAGCTTAGTGGGGTCATTAGTCTGAGATAAGATGAGCGCATGCCTTTAACAATTGACTATATTAAATTCCATGGTTATGCCGTTTTTTGTCGTAATTATGGTCTGGACTGGTCTTCATCGAGATTTTGTCTTGCCCATCAAAACTCGTCAGTTGGCTCTGTCACACCCTGTATTTTGGTTTACTTTCTATGTATATTATAAATTATTCAATTACGCTAATTTAAAAATAATTTATACATCATTGGAAATCTAAATATATTATTCCAACCGAGACGAGAAAACACGTAAATAATTTAGTGCCTATACATTCGTTGTAACTTTAAATAATTCCTTAAAAAATTTGCTCGATCCCTATCTGACTTGAAAGGTAAATGGTATTTTTATTATCCGTCATAATACTGTTTCGAGATTTATTCGTCGAGTTGCTTTATTTTCTTACTTTGATGATTTCTTTAAAAAATTTTCTACTGATTTACAGTTTTAAATAAATAATAAAAAACGGAAAAAACTACCGCACTTACAATATTGTGTTAAATGTCAGTTATTTTAAATAAAACTATTATTATATTTATTTAATAAGATTTTACCATTGAACTTAGCAGTAGTATAATGCGTGATATTGGTGATTAAATTAAATATATATATTAAATATTTCTATATTTCATATACTGTTTTCGTATTTCTCAATTTAAAAAAGGGACTGTGGAGCATTGGCTTATAAATAGAAACTTATTTGTGATAATATGTAGGTGCCTATACTTATTATTTTATGTAACATATACTTTATGAGTGTACAGAGTGTGAAATGTGAATAGTAATTTTTAATGCAAAACTCACTCAAAAAACAAAATGTAATAAAAAAAAGTGAAAGCCAGACGATAAAAAAGTTGAAAGTAAATATTTGATTTCTTTACAAATACGTAATATCAATAATATTATGGTTTTGAATTTTCGACATTGAACAATATTATTATATTTTCATTGTGCATATTCTGATGAATTTTGTGTCTACCTTTTTTTCGGCCAATGTTTCGTTACAATAATAATGGTTATAACTTAAATAAAACTTGAACTTACGGGGTTCATAATAATATTAATGTATTGTACAAAATATAATATTATTACGATGTATAGATATATCTAAAAATTAGGTTTTGCGGTCCAAAAAAAACACTAATTAAGCTAATAATATTATCATTAAATAATCGGTTTTCATTTTTTGATTGTCCTTATTTCAGTCACTGTCATAGTATCATAATTTTTGCCGTCAAAAGCTTTTCGTCCTTGGGTGGCACACACTTACAAACTGAAGTATAGGTACCTACGTGTCACACTCGAATACATTAAAACCGAACGACAAAAATGTGTCATACACACGTTGTTGACTCTGTGCAGATGACTTGTGCTAGCGGATTTGCTGAGCTTAAGTCGTGCCATGACGGCTGTGGGTAAAAAAGAGAAAATAAATAAAAAAAATTATGAAAATCCCACACGGATCCCATATGGCGCGGTTATTATGCTCAGCTTAGCGATAAAGCATTTTTGCGACACTACACGCCGTTTAATCTTTCAACGTGTTCTAAGCTCGTGACTCCCCTCCTACCCCCCATTCTTGTCGTCCCACCACACCCACGAACCACCGACCCCGTCGGACGACCCGAACCGAGAAAATCGCGACGAAAATCCACACGCCGAGCAACACGGCTTTTCCGGAGGCTGCATATTTAATGCACGAAACGTGTCGGCGGCGGCGTCTGAATAAAACAGTAGTACCTTGCTGTATCGTCGCTAGCGCATAAACTGTGTAGGTTCATACATATATGTATATATAAATATAAATAGTGTTGTGCATGAGTATAATATGCTTACATACAATTACATATATATATATATATATATATATATTAATAGTACTCGTTCTATTGTTTTATTATTATTATTATTATTATTATATATCTGCAGTGTAACGCGCAGATGTGTGTAAAATAATACATATTATACGTAATGCGCTGGTTATATTGGTGTTCACTTACTTGGGAGGACAAGGTTGGCTGTTGCACTCCACGGATAAATCACTGCCGGTTGGCCTCTCGCCCGGGCACAGATCAGCATCCACTTCAACGCCCGTGTCTCGGTTCTGACAGATTATTCTAGACATTTCGTACCCTGAACAAAACAGATATACGAATAATAGTAATAACGTTGTACGCATAACGAACGATAATATCGTAAAATATATTACAATATCGCGAGTTGTGTAGCTTTTATTATAGTAAGAATAATATTATTATTATTACAATGCTGTGTGAGACGGTGGTCGCTATTCTTACCATTATAGAGTTGTACCCACGTCCAAGCACGAGGGATACTCAGGGTATCCTGTGGGCAAACGTTTTTTTTTCGGGTGATGTACGACCAAAGTCCCGAAATAAAACGTTTTTTTATTAGAAGAATAAATAAAAAAAAAATATGAATTGACTGAGCATACGGCAAGGATCGTGAAATGCTATATCCCTTTCAATGACACACATACCTAGTCTAAATACAGTTGTACGAGCATTTATTTAGGCAAGCTTATATTTTTGAGCAGCACATTTTATCAAGGGTGACAAGTGACCAATATTTGCGCACATTTGCACCGTGATGTATTTCTCTTACGATGTGCGAAATGCATTTACCTGTATAATGTAGTTAAAATAAAAAATTAATAAATTTGAATAATATATTATTATATATCTGTTGTATTTGCAGAGTGCACTCCTGTGCCGAATAATTTCCCCTCTGTTGAATTTTACTGCTCGAAAATAACCCGTTTGGAGGAATTTGTCGGGGAAGTTTGTAAGATCGATTGTGACTAGAACTTCAGTCCTCTGCTTTCGTCTACTGATTCCGCTTGTCTGCCGAGTAACAGAGTACCTAACTATTTTCTGCCACAAGTTCTATCACATCGTCCACGTATATAATATATTATTTATGCTATGACTTGGGTTCTTATCATATATATATATATTACATGCACTGTGTCTAGTTCTCTTCTGTGTAATTTCGACTCTTTATCGATGGTAAAGTTTCACAGATCCAAGGTGGGATCACCTTATCGCCAGCGTGTACTTTGCGAGAGACGAATCATTTCGCACATTGTTACTTCTGGTCTTCATCTATGTTTTATGAAGACCATATAGGTACTTCTCAAATTTTGGCCATTTTAGTTTTTATACATATTATAATTAGATTATGATAATGAAGATTAAGATTTAAATAACTGTAATTAAAAGTCAATACTAAATGCCGTGAAAAATACAAAAATACAAAAGTTACAAAATGGAACTAATCTAAACTTAAAATACACTATCTAGATACGTCTGAATAACAAATAGAAATCCTCTTAACAGTGCAATAATTAAATTAACCAATTACACCGGTGCACATTCCTACATGGAGATATCTGATGAGTGCTTAAACTGTTCAACTAAGTCAAGTGAAATATACATACCTACATCGTTAAAAGTTAATTGTTTGTTTATTGAGTAATCATTTTGGGCTAACAAGTTTTAAGTTTAGTGCCAACACAATCAACTAAAATAGTAAAATTTAGGTATCGGCTGTAATAGTACAACAAGAGTTCTTCACTAAAAACAAGGTGATTGAAAATGTTTGTTTGTTAATTTTTTATTTGTTCCAAAATAATATAGCATTTAAACGCCCATTTGACAGCCGAAACTTCTAAGAGTAATGGATACTAACGACCCTTTTTAGCGTTTTATCAAAAAGTTAATTTTATAACTACATAAATAAAATACACTGCACTACGCTGTACGCTTTAATTAACCATTAGTAAAAAATGTAAGAGCAATGTGAGTATGTGACCAAAACTTTTGTTTTTCTTTCGGTTTAAAAACGAACTATGGTACCGAGGTGTTTTATTTTCATTCCATTTTTCGTTCAGCCGTTTTTATATTTTATTTCAGTATAATATTATACAGTATTATTACTATGCACCGAGGTCTATTTAAATTAAAATTTAAATAATTAACCCCAATTCATGTAATATTTTTTTTTGGTTTACGTGCACACCAAAACAGTGATACAATAATAATATGAGTTTATAGCGATGTATCGTTGCATATTGGTGAAATGTATCTGAGAAATTCGAGAGAAACACATACGATATATTACAGTACAGAATTATCTTGGTTCAAGGATCAGGTTGTTATTGATGGCGAACAGCATAAAACCCTCCAACGATGCTATCCTGCACTCGTTTTACGTACACGCGAAGCATATAAATCGAATCCAATATGTCTGTTGACCCTTAGTTATTTTATTAGTCAACTGGAATGGGATACATATATATATATATATGATTGTGTGTATGTGTGTGTGTGTCCGATACAGACAATTATACTTCGAACGTCCACGGTTTGATTTAGAAGAAAAATGTTACTATGTATGTGGTAAAAAAAAAAATGTGTAAGTAGAGAAAACAAGGCCAATGCCGACGGGGCTGACAATGGCATTATCTGCTGATCAATTCATATATATATAAATATACACACACACGTATACTTACGAACTTATGATATCATATCTCACCCACCTTCTCCTCGAAAAGTCAACAACCTGATTCTTCTGCGCTCGTTGGATGCGTATTTATTTAGTCGGTGGTCGTGACAAATTCGTTGCTTTATTCGGGGTCGAATTTGCGAGTAATATACGGAACGTCTCTCGTACACAATCATTCGGAGTGGATATATTTTCATTTTTTTTAATATTGGAGACCAACAGT
>PVMI01021065.1:0-11887 GCA_008528875.1 Aulacorthum solani
GCACGCTGCGCCAGCTGGCGCAGGGATGATTCATCGGCTGCCCACTCCAGCGTGCCGGTTTCCAGCAGCCATCGGGGCGATGCAGGATGGCTGGCCTGCCAGCGCTTATGCTCGTCTATCGCATGGGCATTAAGATCATGGTAGCTGGTGGGTTCTTTGCCGTTGGCATTGACCCAGGCATAGCTGATCTGACTGGTTCCGCTGCCAGGATAGTTTTTATCGAAGACGGTGACCTGTGCGCCCCGTCGCGACAATGACTGCGCGACGGCTAAACCCAGCACGCCTGCACCGATTACGGCAATACGTTGTGGCATATCTGGTCTCTCCTGAACAGGGATTAGTGGAAAACTGCTACCCGCCGGTTCGTTTACTATTGCGAAGTCAAAGAAGTACGTCAACCGCAGCGTCAGGCGGTGGTTTCATCGAACCATGCGGGCACCGGATCGGCCAGGGTGATCCACTGTTCAGGCCCCGCAGCCATCTCCTGTGGTGTCAGCAGCGCATGATCCAGCGCGGCACGGACGCTCTTCTCGTCCATCTCAATGCCGATAAAGACCAGTTCCTGGCGCGCATCGCCGGTACCTTCCTGCCACTGTTCAGCGATAAAGTTGAGCGAATCTGCATCCTGTGGCCATTCAGTTCGCGGCACGCTGACCCACCAGCGCCCGGCATAACCCTGACGTGCCACCGCGCCCGCCTGCGACCACATTGCGGCATATTCCGGCCGACTGGCCAGCCAGAAGTAGCCTTTAGAGCGGATAACGCCGTCAAGCTGGTGGTTTACTGCATGCCAGAAACGCTGCGGATGGAACGGACGACGGGCGCGATAGACAAAGTTACGAATGCCATACTCCTCCGATTCCGGCTGATGCTCACCGCGCAGGGTCTGCAGCCAGCCGGGTGCCTGCGCTGCCCGGTCAAAATCAAACCGGCCGGTATTCAGCAGGCAGTCCAGCGGAACCTGCCCAAACTCACTGTTTACAATAAGCGCGTGCGGATTAAGCGCCTGCAGCATGCCCTTCAACTGGTGCAGCTGCGCCGGGCTGAGCAGGTCCGTTTTGTTCAGCACCAGCAAATCACAAAACTCAATCTGATCCACCAGCAGATCAACCACTGAGCGCTCATCCTGCGCGCCCAGCGATTCGCCACGTGACTGCAGATCATCGGCTGAACGATAATCGCGCAGGAAGTTAAAGCCATCGACCACGGTGATCATACTGTCCAGCCGGGCATAGGCTGACAGACTTTCACCCGCTTCATCTTCAAACGTAAAGGTTTCGGCAACCGGCAGCGGTTCAGAAATGCCGGTAGACTCAATCACCAGGTGATCAAAACGCCCGGCCTGAGCCAGACGTTTTACCTCCAGCAGCAGATCTTCACGCAACGTGCAGCAGATGCAGCCGTTACTCATTTCGACCAGCTTTTCATCGGTGCGGGAGAGCTGCGCGCCGCCATCGCGCACCAGCGCAGCGTCAATATTAATTTCAGACATATCATTGACGATCACCGCGATCCGCCGTCCTTCGCGGTTGTTCAGAATATGATTAAGCAGGGTAGTTTTACCGGCACCGAGAAAGCCGGAGAGAACGGCAACCGGCAGACGGGGATCGTCGGATGTCAGAGCAGAGAGTGTCATGATGTTACCTGTAAGAACGGGATTATAGATACGTTATAACATAACATTAGTGAGTTTGTTTTCAATCCGGATTTGTGTTTTTGTTGCGGGTACCAATGAGCGTTTAAAAGGGGGGGGAAATGCAACAACTCACGCTTGTCCCGCGTCTGATGCCAGCCGTCAGGTCCGGAGAGAAAACCTCGACGATTCGCTGGCAGGAGGGCGATATCACCATGGGTCCGCTGAGAATGGTGAATCAGCACGATGAAACGGACGCGGTAATCGTGTGGGTGACGCAGTTCGACACGCTGCGCTTAAGCGAAGTCGCCGCGACGCTGGGGAAACAGGAGGAATGGCCTGATGAGGTGCTGCTGGAAGGGATGCGCGAGCACTATCCGGAGATCAGGCTGAGCAGTGAGGTGCAGCTAATCACTCACCTCACGCCCGCAGAAACCCTGCAGAAGCTCACTAAACAGTGATCAGCTGTGCTCAATCACCAGCAGCGCCATCGTATCGGCTTCCAGCGCCCGAAAGATATGCAGCTCATCGCCCGGATAGGTAATGTAATCCCCCACATCCAGCTCCACCGCACTGTCGACCGGGCCCACCAGCGCACGCCCTTTAGCGATAATAATATGCTCAATGGTATTGGGGATATGGGGCTGTGAAATGCGTTCGCTGCCGGGCTGAACTTCCAGCAGATAGATATCACGCCGAACGCCGGGCGGGCAGGAGGCCAGCAAAACGGCCTGATAATCGGCCAGATCGGCGGTTACCGTCAGGCCCTCTCCACGCCGAATCACCTGCAGACGACGCGCATCCGGCTCCAGCAGACGTGAAAATGGAATGTTCAGCGTTACGCATAGCGACCACAGGGTTTCAATGCCCGGATTGCCATTACCCGCTTCTAGCTGTGACAGCGTAGATTTGGCGATCCCTGCGCGGCGCGCCACTTCAGCCAGTGAAAGACCGGCTCGCTGACGTTCACGTACTAAGGCACTGGCAATAATGCTGATAGGGGTATTCAAACGCACTCCTGATAACCTGAATGTTTTTTATATCGAACATAACGTTCATCTTGTAAAACGCTTTCGCAGTGTTCATTATATCGGATTATATGTTCATTATGAGACAGAGTGATGCTTTTTCCGCAAATGCAGTTGCTGGACAAAGGGGTGATCAAAGCGATTTTTCTGGTCTGCCTGGCTGATGGAATTGTTGGTTTATCCTATGGCTCGCTGGCGTCGGCCGACGGGTTTCCGCTCTGGGTGCCGCTGGCGCTCTCAACGCTGGTGCTGGCGGGGGCGTCGGAGTTCCTGTTTATCGGCATTGTGGCCGGTGGCGGCAGTCCATTTACCGCCGCCGCAGCGGGCCTGCTGGTAAACGCACGTCATTTGCCGTTTGGCATCGCGGTCAAGGATCTGGTGGGGCAGGGTCCGTCAGGCTGGCTGGGCTGTCACATCATGAACGATGAAAGTGTGGTGTTTGGGATCTCTCAGCCGCAACTGGCGCAGCGCCGCAGTGCTTACTGGCTGTGCGGTATCGGTATCGGCTTGATATGGCCGGTCAGCGTCATGATCGGGGCAGCAATCGGGCAGTTTATTCCTGATGTCTCGGTGATCGGACTGGATGCGGTGTTTCCGGCGATCCTGATTGCCCTGATCTTCCCGGCGCTGCGCCAGCGACGCACCCGGATCCCCGCGACCGTCGGCGCGCTGCTCTCCTTGCTGGCGACGCCACTGGTTCCGGCGGGCATGCCGGTGCTGTTTTCACTGCTGGGCCTGCTGACATGGAGATCGCGCAAATGACACATCAGGGAATGATTATCGCCGGGATTGCCCTGCTGGCTGCCGGAACCTATCTGATGCGGTTTGCAGGCGTCAGGCTGGGAAACCGTCTTCCGATCAGCGAGCGCACCCAGCAGATGCTCTCCGACGCCGCCACGATATTGCTGCTGGCGGTAGCGGCCACCACCACGCTGTTTGAAGGCCAGCATTTTGCCGGTGTGGCACGGGTGGCGGGCGTGGGCTTTGCCCTGTTGCTGGCGTGGCGTCGTGCGCCGCTGATTATGATTATTCTGGGGGCGGCGGCGATGACGTCGCTGTTGCGTTTTCTCGGCGTGCCCTGAGGATGTTATTAACCCCGGCAAAAGCGGGGATGTTATCGCAGTGAAAATTTGTCAGGATGGCACTCTCTCAGGCGTGATTAGCCCGATAACCTTGCAGGGATTGCTGAATGAAAACTATCCGTACCTGTTTCCTCCTGATGCTGCTGACCGTGATGACAGCCGGTTTAACCGCCGTTCCGGCCATTGCCCGACCCGATATGCGTCCGCTGGGCAAGAACATCGCCGACACAGGCTCCGCCTGGTATCGCTTCCAGAGTAAAAAGTTTGACTCACAGGATGGGGAACGGCAGTATCGGGTGTGGCTTGCTATCCCCAAAAGCGATGCGCCGCCAGGCGGCTATCCGGTGCTCTGGCTACTGGATGGCAATGCGGCGATGGCACATTTGACAGAACCTCTGCTTAAAAAGCTGAGCAGCGGCACGCCGCCAGTACTGGTCGCGGTGGGTTACGATACCCATTTGCCCTTTGATGTGGTGGCGCGTAATTACGACTACACCCCACCCAATGATGCGCCTGATACTCTGGTTACTCAGCCTCATGGCCGCAAAGGCGGAGGCAGCCATCAGTTTCGTCAACTGCTGCTGAACACAATTGTCCCGTGGGCAGAACGCCTTGCGCCCAGTAATCCGCAGCGGCGTGCGCTCTGGGGTCACTCCTACGGCGGACTGTTCGTGCTGGATACCTTCTTTCATGCCGCCTGGTTCAGCCATTACTTTTCGGCTGCTCCCTCGCTGAGCTGGAATCATCAGCGCATTCTTACCCTGGCCCGACGCGCCGACGCCGGACCGCTTAAACATTTGTCGCTCTATCTGATGAAGGGCGATGGCATCACCGAACGCCGAACCGGCCACTCTGACGATCTTCAGCAGGAAGAGCGTGCGCTTACCGACATCCTGCGCCCGAGCGGTGCCAGACTGATTCTGACGCGTTATCCCGGTCAGAGTCACGGCCAGATATTACCCTCATCGCTGGTGGATACGCTGGAAATAGTTTCCGGTAGCCGGGATTGATATCTGACCGGGCATCGCGGCATGATGGCGTTTCATCACCTGCCCGGAGTTCACGCATGAATCGTCCGCTACAGATTGGTCTTTTGCTGTTCCCTGATGTCACTCAGCTCGACTTAACCGGCCCGTGGGAGGTATTTGCGCGCACGCCTGGTGTCGAATGCCATCTCATCTGGAAAGATCTTCAGCCGGTGCGTTCCGATCGCGGCCTGTCGATATTGCCGACCACTACGTTTGCAGATTGTCCGCCACTGGATGTGATCTGTGTGCCTGGCGGGCCGGGACAGATCGCCCTGATGTCGGATGACGTCACGCTGAATTTCCTTCGTCAGCAGGCCGAACAGGCGAAGTGGGTTACGTCGGTCTGTACCGGTTCGCTGGTGCTGGGGGCCGCCGGATTGCTAAAAGGATATCGTGCGACCTCGCACTGGAGCTCCATCGATCAGCTGGCACTGCTTGGCGCGGAGCCGGTCAGTCAGCGGGTGGTGCGCGACCGCAATCGTATCAGCGGCGCAGGCGTGACCTCTGGCATCGATTTTGCCCTGACGCTGGTGGCCGAAATTGCGGGTGACGCGGTGGCGAAAGCGGTTCAGCTGCAGATGGAATATGATCCCGAACCGCCGTTTACCAGCGGTTCGCCGCATACCGCACCGCCACAGGAAGTGGAGCAGGCGCGGGCGAAAATGGCTGAGTTTCTTGCCACTCGCCGTGCGGCAACCGAACGAGCCGCTCTGCGACTACAGGCTGATTAGCTTACTGACACCGGGGATGCGCAACAGCAGCAGTGACAGCGCCATTGAGAAGATTAACGTCAGGGCGATGACCAGCAGTTTATCGCCCAGTGTCTGGATGCGGATTGCCGCCGCCAGCAGGCCAAAAATCAGATAGTGCAGGATATAGACGCCGGTCATGGTCTTCCCCAGGGTCGTCAGAAACGGCGTCAGCCACTGGACTTTTTCCGGCAGGCGAATGGCGTTAATGCTGATCACAATCAGCACCACCAGCAGATAAACCTGCGAGCCCGTCAGCACCACATCGTTATGGGTCGCCAGAAAACGCGCAAGAAAGTAATGACGCTCATACAGCCAGGTAAAGAGATAAACCGCGGGCAGCAGCAGCAGGCTGATCTTTATCACTCTGGGTGATGTCAGCAACTGCATCACGCGCGGCGCGGCCATCAGCCGACCTGTGAGGTAGTAGAGCACCCAGGTCCAGATTCGGTATTGCGGCAGCAGCGATAAGGCCCGCTGGCCCGGGTAGAGGCTGGCGAGCAGGTCATAGGCAAAAGCTAACACCAGCAGCAGTAAAATCCCCGATGCCATCAGCCCAGGCCGCTGAATGAGTCGGTCAATCAGCGGATGCGACACATAAATCACAATCAGCGCAATTACAAACCACGGCTGAATCAGATAGCCCTTATGATGCATCCCGGCAAACCAGAAAAAGCTGAACCAGAAGATAAAAATCAGCAGAATGCGGCGAATTTTGCCGAGCTGCCACGCGGGCGTATGCAGCTCACCGGCGTCGATATAGCCGCTGAGCAGAAAATAGAGCGGCGTGGCGATCGTCGAAACAAAACTCAGCACGTTCAGCGTCAGATTAATGTCGTAATGGTAGCTGTCGTAGCTCTGGTAAAGCGTGAAAAACGAGACGGCGGTGATACAGGCCAGCGTCTTCAGCATTGCCAGTCCGCTCTTATTCACCGCGCGCCTCCCGGCCATGGAAGCAACGATAGATGACCGGCAGCACCAGCAGGGTCAATACTGTCGCGAACCCGAGTCCAAAAATAATGACCACCGCCATGCTCTGGAAAAAGACGTCGCGCAGCAGCGGCAGCAGGCCCAGCACCGTGGTGAAGGCGGTCAGCAGAATAGGACGCAGACGTGAGGTCGCCGCATCAATAATTGCCAGCTGCAGCGATTTCTCCTGCCGGAACAGCCTGATCTCCTCAATCAGCACGATCCCGTTACGGATCAGCATGCCCGACAGGCTCAGCAGCCCAATCAGCGCCATAAAGCCAAACGGAATACCGGTGAACAAAAAGCCACAGGTGACGCCAATCAGCGCCAGCGGCACGGAGATCCAGATAGCGACTGCGTCGCGCAGCGAGTTAAACATCAGCACGGTAATGATGAACATCGCCAGGAATCCCACCGGCAGCGAACTCAGCAGCCCGCTCTGTGCTTCACGTGAACTTTCCAGCTCACCTCCCCATTCAAGCCGGTAGCCCGCCGGGAGTTTAAGCTGGTCGATCTGTGGCTGAACCCGCGCCACCACTTGTGCGGAGGTTAACCCTGAAGCGGGATCGGGATCGGTCTGCACCGTCAGCACGCGCGTACGATCGCGGCGCATAATCAGCGGATTCTCCCACTCCAGCCGGAAGTCGGAAATCACATTGCTCAGTGGCACAAAGTGCTGCAGGGCGGCACTCCAAAGCTGAATATTCTCGATGTGATCGACACTCTGCCGCTCTTCATCAGCCGGATAGAGCATCACCGGCATCAGCCGCGAACCGTCACGGAAAATGCCCACCGCGTCACCGCTGAAATTCATTCTCAGCGCCTGATCGATGTCACGTTTATCGATACCCAGTTCCTGACCACGCAGCGCCGAATAGACCGGGCGGATCACTTTGCTGCGCTTCTGCCAGTCATTGCGCACCGGAAACGTTGAGCCATCCGCCAGGAAAATGGCATCCAGCTGGCTGCCGATGTGGCGCAGCACTTCGGGATCGGGGCCGATCACCCGCAGGGCAATGGCGCTGTCACTGGCGCTGCCAAACTGGATACGTTTGATGCGCTGATTCACCTGTGGGAAGTTCTGCTCAATATACGCCTCGGTTTTCAGCGCCAGCGCATCTAGCTGTCGGCCATCCTTAACCCGCACCATAATCTGTGCGAAGTTGCTGTACTGCCGTGCCGCGTCATAGGTCAGGGTAAAGCGCAGAGCGCCCTGGCCCACCGTCGTGACCGTGGCTGCGACCTCAGGATCCTGATTAATGAACCGGGCAATATCCGCCGCCGTATTCGCGGTGTAATGAATATCGGTGCCATAGGGCAGCCAGAGATCGGTGAAAAAGACCGGCGTGCTGGAGGAGGGGAAAAAGTTCTGCTTCACGAGTGTAAAGCCATACAGCGACAGAGCCAGCAGTGCCACCATTACCGTCAGCGTGGTCAGGCGGAAACGCAGCAGGCCGCCCAGCGCCTGACGATAGAGCCGGAATACGATGCCCTGATAAGGTGCCGAGGGTTCGGTTTGCTCAGGCTGAGCCGTGCTGCGGCGCTTCTCACTCCAGCTGATAAATACCGGCGTTAAGGTCAGCGCCGTGACCCAGCTCAGCATCAGTGAAATCAGCAGCACCTGGAACAGTGATTTACAATATTCGCCGGTCGAATCCTGCGACAGGCCAATCGGTGCAAAGGCGAGAATTGCAATCACCGTGGCACCCAGCAGCGGCAGGGCAGTGCGCCGCACCATGCGGGCAATGGCCTGCTGTAAAGGGTGCCCGCGCTGATGATCGATTTTGACCCCTTCGACCACCACAATGGCATTGTCCACCAGCATGCTAAGCGAAATAATCAGCGCGCCCAGCGACACCCGCTGCAGCTCAAGTTTAAACAGGTACATGATCAGGAGTGTGCCAAGCACGTTAAGCGCCAGCGAGGCGGCAATCACCATGCCGCTGCGCAGGCCCATAAACAGCAGCAGCGTTCCCACCACAATCGCCAGCGCCATCAGGAAGTTGAGGATAAAGCCATCAACCGACTGTTTTACCTCATGCGCCTGGTTATAGAACACCTTCAGGCTGATACCGGCGGGTGTATCCTGCTGATAGTGCGCCATTCGGGCGGAAAGCGCGTCGCCAACATCAATCACATTGACGCCGGGCGCGAACGAAATGCCGATAGCCAGAGCCGCTTCACCGTCTGCAAAGTAGATATTGGCGGGATTGTCGGTAACGCCACGCGTCAGGGTGGCGATATCGCGCAGATGCACGTTCTGTGGGTTGCCAGCGGGCAGAATCGGCAGATTAGCCAGATCGTCCAGCGTCTGCAGTTCGCCGGTGGGATGAAAACGGATCGATTCGCTGTCGACCCGCAGCGTTCCGGCACTGGCAACGCTGTTATTCCGGCTCAGCAGATCGGCGACGCGCTGCGGCGTCATACCATAGGCGGTCATTTTGCTGGCGGAGAGAGCGATGCGGATCTCCTCCTGCTCGACGCCCGCTACTGCAACTTTAGCCACACCCGGCACCAGCACCAGATCGCGCCGCAGCTGATCGGCATAGTTGCGCAGTTCGCTGTTGGTAAAGTCTTTACCGTGGATGACGAAGAAGTAGCCGTAAACATCGCCGAAATCATCGTTAACCAGCGGGGCCTGAACGCCAGGCGGGAACTGCCGGGCCGCATCGCCGACCCGACGACGTAACTCATCCCAGATTTGCGGCAGCTGATCGGCCAGATAGCGGGTATGAATATTAACGGTAATCTGCGACAGGCCATTGCCAGAAATTGACGTGACATTGTCCAGCGACGGCAGGCGCTGCAGCGCATTCTCCAGCGGCAGCGTTACCTCCTCTTCAACCTGCTGTGCGGACGCGCCGGGATAGTGGGTGACAATTACCGCCGACTTAATGGTAAACAGCGGATCTTCGAGGCGGCCAATGTTGAGCAGCGCATAGATGCCGCCCACGCCCAGCAGCAGAATGACCATCCAGATACGAATGGGTTTATCAAGAAAATGCTCCTGAATACGCATTATAACCCCCGCTCGCGCTGCCAGATGCGCACCGCTTCACCGTCACGCAACTCACCCACACCGGCGGCAACGATACGGTCGCCCGGCTTCAGCCCGCTGATGATTTCAATGCCCTGGGCGGTGAGACGACCCACTTCGACAGGTCGATCTTTGATGCGCAGCGCCTCGCCATCCTGCTCAACCAGCCAGACGTGCGGCTGATTGGTGGGGCTGCGATCGGGATTGAACACCGCCGCCGAAGGCACGACCAGACGCGGCTGGGCAGGGGCATTTGGCAGGTTATGCAGCCTGACGCGCACCGATCCGCTGAGGCCGGCAACGCCAGGGAGATCAGCCGGACGCGGCATGGTCAGCACCACCTGATAGGTCAGCGTGGCGGCATCCGTCTGGCTGGTATGCTCTTTGTATTGTGCGGTGAAAAAGCGGCCTGGCAGGGCGTTAAACTGCACCTCAGGCTGATAGTCAATATTCTGGATATCGAGGCTGGTGAAGAGGGTTTCGGGCAGCGTAAAGATGACGTCGAGCAGATCGGCACGGGTCAGCAGCGCAATGGGCTGTCCGGCGGCCACGACTTGATGATTACGCGCCTGTACCCTTGCAATCACGCCATCAAACGGCGCGCGAAGGCTAAGAAACTGTAACTCCTCCTGTGCGATTTTCAGCGCAGTCGCGGCGGCATCGCGATTAGCACGCTGCACATCCATTTCAGACTTTGAAACGGCGCTGCGCTGGGCCAGCGTATTGAAGCGCTGAAATTGTCGCTCCGCCAGTTGCAGTGCAGTCTGGCGGTCGCGTACCCGTAGTTTCGCATCTGCATCATTCAGGGTAGCGAGAAGCTGTCCCGCTTTCACGGGCGTTCCGTCACGAATATCAAGCTGGACCAGCTGGCCTGCCCGTTTAAACGCAAGATCGGTATTATCACCCGCCTGAATACGCGCAGGAAATACCCGGATATTTTGAGCGATGTCCGACTCAAGGGTGAAAACTTTAATTACGCGGGGCGGGGGAGCATCCGGTTCTTTTTTTTCATCGCACGCTGTCATAAAAAAACAACAGAGCAAAATAAGGATAACCTTGCGTTTAATCATTTTCTTCGCCTTAACATCAGCTTTTAAACTGCGGTTTGATAAGCATTAAGGCGTAATAAACCCTGATGCTTATCGCGACCGGGATAAACTTATTTTTAATCTTCGTCATATAAGTTTAACGAAGCGGCAGGGCCGCTTCGCCTGAATCGGCTTACGCCGCCATCTGAGAGACCACCAGCCAGGTCAGTAAGCCCACCAGAGTCGTTGCGGCGACCGCGAGAATAACGAAACCGCAAAGCATGATAATGCTCTGTTTTTTCATCAGAGTTTCCTTTTGCGAGCCAGAGTATAAACCGATGCACACTGCATCAGCATACTTAAACCTTAGCTAAACAAAAACAACGTTGTCATTCTCATAATATAGGTTAGATTTAATTTAGCCATTTTATGTTATTCGTCAGACGTTTCTTACGTAAATATGATATCGGTCATTACCTGCAGGAGGGGCTGCCTGCAAAATGCATGTCTTTTAATTGCGCCTTTATTTCATCGCTAAATGGCACGAGGTTTATATATGCTAAATAATGATAAGCAGGATAAAGCGTTAGCTTTATCTGAGCGCCCCTGGTATCAGCGTAGTGTGGCAGAGATATTCTCCGAACTGCAGAGCTCATCAGCAGGATTATCCACCGCCACTGCGCAGGAACGCCTGCAGAAACACGGTCCCAATGCCCTTCCGCAAAAAGCTGAGAAATCGGCTCTGCTCAAATTCATCGCGCATTTTAAAGATGTGCTGATCTATATTCTGCTGGCCGCGGCGGTGATCACCGCGATAATGGGTCACTGGGTCGATACCTTTGTCATTATCGGCGTGGCCGTCATTAACGCCCTGATCGGCTTTATTCAGGAGAATAATGCCGAGAAGTCACTGAAAAGTATTCAGAACATGCTTGCCAGTGAAGCGATGCTGGTGCGGGATGGCAAACAGGTCACGGTCGCGACGCGCGATATTGTGGTCGGTGATGTGGTGATGTTACGCCCCGGCGATAAAATCCCGGCTGATCTGCGACTGTTTGAGGTCAATAATCTTCGGGTTGAAGAGGCGATTCTCACCGGGGAGTCGACGGTGGTGTCGAAGAACACCGATACGCTGAGCGGTGAAAAATCGCTGGGCGACCGTCTGAACCGGGCTTTTTCAGGCACTACCGTCAGTTCCGGCACCGCCCCAGGCCTGGTGATCGCCAGCCGCGGTGATACTGAGCAGGGCCATATCAACCAAATGATAAGCGGCATAAAAGAGGTTAAAACTCCGCTGCAGGTGCAGATCGACAAACTCGGTAAAGCGATCTTT
>PVMI01021067.1:0-11798 GCA_008528875.1 Aulacorthum solani
GTCAAATCAAATTCAAAAAATTGTCGAGTATGTATAAATTTATCATAATATATACATAACATTATTATACGCATGCGTCATACACGATGCGGCGTTTTTTTTTTTTTATGTAATGTTAAAAGTTTTCGCACCGTGAAGGACAGAAAGATGCGATGAGAGAGATGGAGAGAGCCGGGGGTGAGATGGTTGCGGAGGACCAGTAGGGATGGTATATATTATATTATGCAAAGACTGCGCCCGCCTCGACGTCGCGTAAACCACTACCACAGACGTCCATCGTCAACGGCCCTGCAATAGCGGCAGCAGTGTCGGAGGTAGTATATATATATATATATATATATATATTATATTTATATAGAACAGCCCATGTAGTGGCGGCGGTTACCACTGCTGATGAGAAGTTCAACGATACGGAAATTTCATTAGTTCGGTCTCCGGCTCGGCAGAAGTACATATACATCGGCGACGCAAAAACCAAGTACCTACCTACCTACGAATATCGTATTTGTATTCTAAGACCTTGTATGTATATATGTATTTATATATATATTGTATATGTGTGTGCATTTATTACTCCACACACTTCTCAGCTGCACACTCGACGGCGCTATATTATTATATAGGCTGTATTGTATTTTCTCTGAGACATAAATAATAATAAATCTATTGCCACTGTGTATTATTATGTATGTGATGCGATTCATTCTTCTTTATACAATACGTAATCACTTTTTCGACTATACACGACAATCGGTAAAAATGTTTCATTATGACGGCTGACATACACACATCATATTAGGTATTATCATTAGGTATTATAAGAAAGACGTTCTTTTTAAAATCCCGAACAATATTACGTACGTGAGAACTTATGACGCCTCGATGCTGTTGGGGAGGAAAACTTTTTTTATAAATCTCGTATCGTCTTCGTATAGAGTTTTCACCGATTATATTTCATCGATCGTATTATTATATATACGGCATGCGTGACAATAACGCACATGTAATCGCTTGCAAAACGTTAACCATATACATGTATTGGACTGTCTACGTGAAAGATTTTGAAAGCGTCGAAAAGGGTGGTGCAAAAGCGTATTTGTCGTTAATGCTTCAATTTTAAAAACGTGAAATGATAGACAATACCTAATATGAAACCGCACACGACTAAAATTCAAAAATCTGTACGACTGACGCACCGCTTTCACACGTCAAGTCTTAACTATAACTCATAAACCATAATAATCAGAGCTGTGGATTTAATGCATTAAAGACCTTAAGAAATGCAATATAAAATGCACTATAAATCACGAAAATGGACTAAAACATCTTGAAAAATACATTAGAACACAAAAACTGTTGTATAAAATAATGCACTATAAATCCTAAAATGTGTATTAAAAATTGAAATATAAAACGTATAGAAATGTATCAAGTTGTGTATACCAACAAAAATAACTATATTTTCAATAAGTTTTGTTAAGCAAACGTATACAAAATATATGTTAGATATAAATTTAAAAATGTATACAGATTCAAAATCGATGACATTGATACCACTTACTTCAAACTTTGCGTTGATAAAACTATGTTTTACAATAAACTTAACATAATCAGATTTTTTTTTTACTGTACAAATGTAAAGCATCATCCATAAGTCATAATAATATTACGTATCATGTATGTGGACACTATACTCAGCGTCCGGCCGAGCCGCAGGTGATGAACACCGTGAACACTTCGTCGTCGTCGTCGTCGTCACACGTGTCGGAAAGTGTTCCGTTTTGTTTTATTTATTTCCTAGGCACACATAATGCAACTAGGTCCTAGGTATACTGAAACACGTATAAGTTCGTCGTCGTCGTCGTGCCGGCACTCACTGCAATTAGCTGCCGAGGGGAAGCGCGTTTACGCACGTGCGCGGCGCATACAGCTAAACGAACCGTATGAACGACGCGAATCGCGCTCGGCCGTGTGCGTGATTCGATTTCCGAGTCCGGTCCGGCAGAATTGCAGCTCACGGCGTTCGTATACCATGTACACGGTATACATAGGTATGTGGAACGCGGTCGGCAAACGCCTATATTATTATTATAATACGCCGGCGTATTCCGAATCAAATGTGATCGTGGCGCGCACACGTTGGTCGCCCCTAGAAAATGCGATTTGTCCGGGACCCTTTAAACAATATAATAACAATAGTAGTAATATTATCTCGGATTGCACGAGTACATCTATGCGCGATGGTATCATATCTATACACTATATCTATACATCTACCAAGCTATTGTCCTATTCGCGCCTCCGTGTGACGGTTTCGTGCCAAATATCATAATTCGAATTTATTGTTAAATAATAGTAATAATAATATAAATGGTGTAAAACAATAATGTGTTTTTCAGCGCGATAACTCGCACGCGATATTGTTTTATCGTAGCGGAAACGATCACACCGCCTATATAATGTATATTTTATACGTTGCGATTATTACTTATTAATATATTGTTATTAAATCGTTTCGGAATTGCAGTCGCTGACAGACTTCACCGCTTCTTCCGCCGCCGCCGGTTAACCGTATAATATTATGTGTTTGCGGTGTTTAACGTAGGTACAATATTATTATCCTATTCGGCTACGATACAAATCCACCGCACGTATAATATAATCCCAGTGGTTGATGATAATATGCGTGCATAATATATTATTATTATATTATTATCGTGGTCGGCGGCCCTGTAACCCAAATGACAAATAAATAACGACGACCGCGACACCCCTAATATCATATTGTATTTATTTAATATTATTAGTTTTTATTATAAGTTATGACAATCGGGTTGCGATTCGTTTGAAAAAAAAAACGGGAGCGATATGCGTGATTTTTTTAACGCTCTTCGTCAATCCCTCACGGAAAGTATATTTGTCACGTTCGACCGTACTAATGCATAGATACCATCTGTGGTCAGCCGTTAAATTGTTTTTTGTAGCTCTCTAAATGTTCTCTAATTGTTTTGTTTTTTTAATTTTCTTATATTCTCTTATTGAGCATTTAATATGTATTTAATTTTTTATGCTTGTCACTATTTTATTGTATCTGCACACGGTGCCAGAGTTGTTCCATACCTATCTATCTCGTGTATGCTGTGTATTTTTTATGAAAACCTAAAAAAATTGTTTTATTGGAAATTGGTGGTTAGTACTGACACCATCTGGTCACTAGACTGGTTGTCATTGTAATAGTAAGGAGATAACAAAAAAAGGCAGTTTGGTAATTTTTTTTTTGTAAAAGTTATTGCTGTCGAATGATTGATAAATAAATGTTATAAGACAGAAAAATCTTTTTAAACCTATATAAAGTATTTTGTTATTCATTATTCTTTTAGTATAATACTTGTCATTTGTAATATAAAATGTTGTATGTAGCGACGAATGAAAATGTTCGATTAAACGCTATATAATCAGAAACTTCTAGCGTGCTATAGTATTTTTGTACATTGTGTGTATAGCGACTATATGTTTATTCTGACAAATAATGTAGTGTGTTACAACTATGGCGGCTTTGAGTTTAATTACTTTGAAAATTCTTGTGAATATAAACGTTCTGAGATTTATTTCGAAGATTTTTCTAATTTCATCTTAACCCCAGAACGAAATCATGTAAAATATAACCATGAATAAAAAGTAGTAGGTAGGTACAGCGTGTATATTTGTGGATTTTATAGACTTAAAAAATGACGCTATAAAAAGAAACGTGATTTATCATGTCAATATATAGTCGTAAAAACGGTATAAAACGTGACGATAAAATTATATGGTATAGTAACGTATCTAAAAAATAGTAAAAATACTCAAGTCCTACTAGGCGAAAAAAATTTATCCAAATCACCTAAGTATAATAGGAGTCCGGTGCAAGCAGAATGCCATCAGTTTTTATTACATATGTATAATATAGATGTTTATTGCATACATACCGAATAACTCAAATATGTTTAGATTTGCGAATCGCGCATGTGAATTACATAATATAATTTAATCTTTATTATACGTATATATCAGTGTTGCTGCGGAGGATAGCGACCACAAATTTATAAACTGTTCCTGCTTTCATTTTCAACTGGGTTCCTATACGATTCCTTAAAATTAATATTTTTATAATACTAAATAATGTGACGTAGTACAATAGCAGAAAGTTTAAATGAAAACAACAATTTTCATAAATATTCATCAGTAAAAGAAAGACCATTTTTTTAACTGGAAAACTGCGCATTTTAATGGCTTAAAAATTAAACTTTATGTATTATATATTTATTCACATTCTAAATTAATTATTAATTAAGTTATTGATATTAATTTTCATTGGAAAACAAATCGAGGCATCAAAGGTGATCAATACCAAATTAATTATTTTTATATTATAATATGATTTCCGTAATAATTAAGCAATCACTTTTGAGAAGTCTATAATTATATTTTTTAATTTATTTAAATTTAACTCCCAAAAGAGAATTATACAGATATTATGAAACAGGCACATATTCTTAAAATTATTAATATCCAAAAAGAAAATGTATAATAATCATTATAATAATTTAAGAAATGTTCATAACAGTATTTTTTAATTTGGATAGAAAATCAATATAAAAATCAAATGTTGATGAAATATTACACTAGGTAGTTTGATAGCCGATAGTCCGGGTTATAAGCAATTAAGTTTCTAAAGCTACGACCAACTATAAAAACAGAGGATTATTTCTTGAGCTAAAATCTGGTAATTTTAAATATTTTTTTTTAAGAACTTAATGCAAGTTAATAGCCCTAAAATGAATTTATAAATAAAAGTTGCATCTTATATCGTCAAATGAAGTTTGTAAGTTAGTGATTCTATACCTCTAAATTCTTTAAATATAACATAAAAATATATTTATGTCCCTTGTGGAGAAAAAAATTGTGGTATTTATACCATTTCTATGTCATCGTCTAGGTTCATCTCCAAACAAAAAACAAATTCGCACCAGGCTCACAAAAGATAAGCTAGCATTTATATTTATATTATATACCTATCCAATAATCGTTTTATTTTATTTACACAAACATTTGATTCTTGAAAATTAAAAATAGTTACATAGTTTAATATTATTATACTATTATGTATTTATATAATACAATAATTGTTATTATTGAATTACAATTTTGTTTTGATTAAAATATTATAAACTGAACTACAATTAACAATCAATATTAACTTTGCCCAACTGAGTGAACAATTGTATTTAGTAACGAGAAACAATTCTTATAATCATAATATTTCAAATGCGTCAACTGAACATTGTAAAACAAATTATTTAAGTGCTGAGCCGTTGTACTTGAGAATTCAATTTTCGTCCTATAAAAACCAAACTGATGTGAAATACAATAGAGCAAATGGAGGGGACATTTAAAATGTTGAAGTAAGGTCTTTTTGGTTAAGATCGCTTTGATGGGAAAACCTATTAATATTTTTCCTTTCAAAAAAATCTTCAATAACAGAACTAAAAACCAAATTGTATTACAAATAAATTTCAGAAAATAAATGTTGTGCCTGGGAATTATTTATTTTCACCCTATTCTGAAAAAATCTGAATATAAACGTCTTCACATTGAAAGTATTAAAATCCCATGTTGCTCTTAAATAAATGATAAAAGTTTTTTTTACAACTATGAAATTGTTATAGCTGTTATTATTGTCTAAATTTCCCTTCGTAATGTCAAACCAGATCTTATACCTGAAAGAGATGGATATTTTTACGAAAATTCATTTATTATCCGTTCGTGCATTAAAATATTGTTATTTTACTATCTTTGTGTTAGTCTCACATAAACGCTTTTCATATTATGTACGGTCAAAGTATAAAATTAATAAAATAAAAATGATTGTTATGGATTTGGAAACGGTCTTAAACATGACCATAATAATCATGTAATAGAAATTAGACGTGGGAAAAAGGGCGAGGTCGGATGGATGTAATATTATTACATCGGCTTGATTGCTATTCAGTATTAGCCCTTATATACACGTACCCCATCTACATAGACTTTAATCCTTATTATTATTGCTATTATCTTGATCACAATTACGTAATTCTCGAATGGGACGTGTAAATTAATTTTAATTTAGATTGAGACGAGTTGTGGTATAAAATACAATATTAAAGTGCTGATTACTAGGAAAACGCATTTGCTCTACATATTCGAGGAAAGCTTATAACTCTCGATTCGCGGTGTATTAATATAGTACGTTTCAATAAATTCCAAACGTACATTATTATTAATTATTATCATTATTTATAGGTATGTACGGATTGTTTTACATTAACACGTAATATATTATTATGTAAAGAGTATGGTGTAATGCAGCAACTGTTTATATTTCTGTCCGAAATATTCATCAATGCAGCCGAAATAGGTATAAAACAATATATGTATTATTATGTACAACAGTTTCAATGAAAAGAAAAATAATGTCCGCAAATCGATCCGGCTCAAAGCCCGCCACTTATACCTGCAGTGTGAGACTTCAGAAAGCACGAGGCGAGTGAGCATCGAGGCCAAATTCTAACTTTTTTGGTACTTATTGTAACTTTAGATAAACATAAGTCCCAGTTATATTCGTACATAATGTATATCGTGAGTCGACGTAATTGCAGGACGACAGCTGCTGCAGCAGTGGGCAGTCATATAATTGACGACGAGCTATAGTCTTGTGGACGCGCATGCACTGGAAATATATACATTATAATATTGTATCCAGTTGAAGTTATTTACATATAATTATTATTCACATGTAACTTCGAACCATATATAATCTTTGTTACGACTTTAACAACTATTACTATATTATAATAGTGCACCTACGATAGTGGTTCGGAATACATTAAATACCTATTGGCAATTGTTAAGTTTTGAGTGCGCGTTTCAGCAAAAGTTTTTGAGACTGGAAAAACCACCAATAAGGTCCACACACAAGTTTGATAACGGTCTGTATACACTTGGTGTAATCAATTGGCATTATAATCGTCGTTCGATATTAAGTTAACACATAAATTATACCCAGGGCAGGATGTGATGCTGTAGACTTTAGCTGATGTGTGGCACTCATTGTCTCGATATATTCACACTTTGGTTTGTGGTAATTATGGATCGTTGAATCATTTTAAGTGAAAGATAATGATCAGCTCATTAAAGATAGTAAAAATTTCTTGCTTGAGTTTTTTTATTTATTCCATGCTCACCTTTATTATAGTTATATAATTATTTTCCTCGTGTTTATCGAAATACTTCTCTCAAACTGCATTTTTGTTTTTACATGTTTATTGTACATTACATTTATCGAAAGATCCGCCTGTAGTCTATGTATAGCTGATAAAGTACACACGCAAAGAAATCAATAAAATCATGATTATAGTTATTATTATTTTATTTCAGAAATAAAATGTGTGAACAATACAACGATAGTTTCGCTCAAAATGTAAAATAATAACGAACTTAACGTTAGGTAAACTTAAACACACATTTTAAAAACACTATTTATTAAATGTCCACAAATTATTTATATTCAGTTGAAAAAAACTAAATGCATTAAAAAATTCATATTTTATGGTAGCAATTACTAATAAAATATGTTTTTTATGTTACGATAAAATTCACAATAATTATTAACATAAATAATTTCGTTGGCAAGACAAAGAAGTGAATGAAACCCGGGTTCAGATCCACCCTTAGGCCATGTTAGAATATCCATTGAAAGTGTGCTAATTAGTGGATCATTATTTATAAATTATTAGTCGGACGACTGAAGATGGAAGTAAAACGGATTTATTTTTCCTTAAAAACAATATTACACAATGGATTCATCATAATAATGTGGCAGGTCAACTGTTTAAAATTTTTAATTTTGTTAGACTCCATTATGTGGATAAAAAAAAATCTATTCAGTATTGTTTGTTACCTGTTGCTAAATAATTATGTGAATCATTACATATTTGTCTCCTTTACAAGTTTGTTGCATTTTAAAAATATTTATTTTTTACAGGCCAAATGAAAATTTACTAAACACATGTAGGTATACATAATTAATTATTAGTTATATCTATATTATGTTTTACGTGAAATATGTTGTAATAAAATCTTTTTTTTCTTTTACTATTATAACTCAATTTATTTAGTAGTTAATTACTAATTCTTTGACGTTAATTGTTTGTACATAAAAACAAAATATTAAATGATAAAAATATATAAAAAAATATCCGTTTGGGGTTATTGGATTCACGTATTTTACGTCAGTTAATAATTTAATCATAAATTCATAACGAATTGCTGGGGTTTAAAAGCAGCTTTAATTTCCAAACGTATAAATAACTTTTAATATTAAAAGCTTTTGGATACTACTGACAAAAAAACATATTTTGGTTTTATAATATAAGTACCTTATATTATACACTTTATATTATTAATTGGGTTGAAAAATTAGTTTCCAATGCCATTTTTTTAGGTAAATTATTTTTATGGTAGTAATTGTATTCCAATTATTGTTTCGTGTAGGTATTAAAATGATAATCAATACAATGAGACATAAAAAAAACATATTGTAAGTAATAATAATATATTTTATAATAATATGCTAAAATTATTATAATTATTGTGTATAATCTATAATTAACTATTAACGGTTTTTACATCGGTTTATCTATACAATAAAAATACACTGAAATTATTAGAATAATAGTTTATATGAATAATCATTGAAACGATTTTTTCTACAGTTTTAATTGGGAACTGTACCCGAACGGGCTTACACCGGCATGACAAACACAATCTAATAAATTACCGCAATATACACGCTTAGATATTAAAATGTCGGAATGTGGAAATCCGTTGCCTAATCAAATGGGTAGCTTTTGCGTGCGTGCAATCGTAAGACAAATGTTAGCGAAACGATCGAATTCGAGTTCGTGGCTTGGATTTATACGTGCACGTAGATGATAAATCCGCAGAATGACAAATCAAATCTGGAAAGCGATCTTATGGATTAATGTCGTTTCGCGTATGCCGGTCGGAATAGAATATTCGGCGGTTTCCGTCGCGCGTAATATTTACCGAAGCGCAGATAATAAGTGTATGATTTATGTTTCCTGTTGCGACGTGTAGACGCAAAGACGATCGCACATTGCGCATATAACAATAATAATACCTATGTATTAGGCACATACGCGCTCCGTTTTTTGCGGGTTCGATTCGTGATGTCGGCCGTGTCAGCGGGTGGGGGGGGGATCGTGTGAGGTACGTGTGTCGTTTTTTATATTTTGGAAATGCGTTTTAACGAAATTGATTTATCGAGCGATATGCGTGTGACGCGGTTGTCACCGGTTTACGAACAACATCTGTTACTACCGCGGTGCGGTGTATTTATATTATATGTGGAGCACAGATAGGTACCACACACAGGTTTTACACGGGTCCGTGTATGGTATTTATCAGCTACTCTACACCCGCGATTTACGAAACGGAAATATTACATGCGACGTAATAATTAATAAACGTCGGGCGGTATACGGCAGACGACATGATTAAGATATTCTATAACCCACTTAATAATATATAATAATATTACGTTTGGACTGTATACGGATATGGTGCTCGTATATTATAATATACCGTATAGGCTGCTCGGAGTGCAAGCGGTGCGCACGCACATCTGGTCGAGATAGATTATATATTATTATACCTAAGCTCTTTCTATCTTTACATTTATTATGGTATAAATATGCGCGTTTAATACTCGTGTATATATATATATATATATATATATATACATATATGTGTGTGTGTGTGTGTGTGTGTGTGTGTGTATATACCATATTATCATCACACTCGTAGACGTTCGTTTATAATAAGTCTACGATGACCGTTAAATATTATTATGACGCCGCCGTACGGCCCGTGAGCTTGATTGGATCCCGGATCGTTAAGGAGAAGAAACAGGACCTCGAAGTCGGCATATAAAATATAATAATGTAATATAGCTGGTATAGGTATACGCGTAATATCATTATATTATAAACCTAAGCGTGGAGCTTGCGATATTATCTAATATATATATATAATATATACATATATCTGTATATAGTGAGAAACCAGCGGTGGAAAAATGAATAAGAAGGAATAAACGATGATGATAATAAAAATAAAAATAGTCATAGTGATAATAATGAAACTCACCAAGGCGAGGGCGGTGCAGAGCCGCGTGTGTGCCGGAAGTGTGAGTCCGTTAAATTTGATTATCAGACCACCTCGAGCCTGCAGGTCGGTTTACACGAGCGCCCCTATACGTCCCCTTTTTTTTCACAGTCAAAGCTTGCACCTTATCCCGCCCCTGGCAAGTCATCGCACCAGATACTCCAACAATCACACGACCCCTAAATTATTATTCAGTCACCCCTAGCGGCCATCCGCCAACCCCCCTCGGCGATCTCGGCGATTTCGGAGGCTGCGGTGACAAACGGTCGACGGCAACGACAATGCTGCAGAATCGGAAGTCGCCGCCAGGATCAGTGACACGGATATGTAAATGTCGACGGAGGCGAACCCGGAATCGTGCCAAAATGTTTCCCGGCACCTGTGCGTATAGAACGCGTTTAACTGCACATAATAATATAATATAATACACAACAATATAAAAGTACACAATATATAAATGTCTGCGTGAGCAAAGAATTTTTTCATTTCCTCGAGTTCACCTCTTCCGCAGGTATTCTATTACGAATGAGACAGCAGCTCGTCGCCACTTGGCACAATACCATTCCACGCAATAACATTACAAGCGTACAAATGCACAACGATAATATTATTATAGTGGAAATATATTTTATTATACATAATTTCGCACGGCAGTTGTATTGTATTACATAAATATAACAACCAATGACTATACAACGGCACTGCATCTTGTATTATGTTTATTAAATATTTGTCATACGCGTACCAACCTAATATATGTATAGTGATAATCAATTAGTTTATTTGTATGGTTTTTTGGTCACAGCAATCGTAGATATTTAAATCATTTCAAGATGAATGACCACGACTATGCGCTAATAATATATTTGAAACATAAAATATTGTCCAATTATTAATGTTTCATGCCGAGTTTCCCCGATGAATGAGGATTAAGGATTTTTGTCAGCTTTGCTATATTATAGTGTAGTCAACTTTACTCATATTATCTATACTCAGTATTTACACTTTAAAAAATAATACCAATTGGCGTCAATATTCATATGTACATAAATATATTATATAAACCTATGTTTAATAAATAAACTATGAGAACCGCACTACGATATACTATTATATGATTATATATAGAGTGTCTCTTATGCTGTTGTGTGAATGCAATAAAAAAAATAATACTAACAGAATACGACGTGCTTATCCATAATTTTTATTGACGAATTGTACATGGTTGATAACAATAATTAGTTAAAAGAATAAATCCAATTTTTGTTGTTACATCTGCAATGTTTAACTTCCCGCAAACAAATAAAAAAAGTCACATAACAAGATGCATAAGATACAGTCTATATTATCTCACAAATGACTTTTGATCGTCAGAGGCGGCGACTATGACAACGTTTGTGTTTTAACGATCGCCGAAAGACGTTTTCCCAGGACCTTCGCACGTTCCTGGGGGGGGGGGGGGGCGGCCCCGCGGCGGGGGGCCGGGGGGGCGCGGGGGCGGGGGGGGGGCTGGGGTGGCCGGGGAGCGG
>PVMI01021082.1:4224-18677 GCA_008528875.1 Aulacorthum solani
GCATTTTTTTAGAACAATTAAAAAATTATTTTTATTGGTAAGCTGGGCATCATATACTCCACAAATATCTCTCATAAAAACTAATTCGATAACAAATACACGAATACCTCATATTAGAATTTTAAGTATGATACACCTATATATTATGTATATTTAATCAAATTGGAATATAAGACACTTATATTTTATACAGTTTCTGTTAAGAATGATAAACATTTGCTTTTGGTTTGTTCAATTTTTTCTGGATTTTTATTTATATACTTACATTTTCATTATTTGCAATACTGCTTTTGTATTCAATTTCTTTTTCCTTTGTTTGAAGTTTTTGACAATACTTTATTATGATATCATTAGATACATCGTCCTATAATATTAAGATAAAAAAAACATTAATTTTAGCTAGTATAAATCAATTCTAGTTATTAAAAAAAATAAACTGTTTCTAAAATTCCTACTAGGGTACGGTTTTAAAAAACCCTCTTCTATGCCCTTTTCTTCCAACATTATAAGGCTGGTCACTTTTAGATGGACAATGGACAGCTCCACAGGGTTTTGTTAACACACCTATCCTTTACACACACTAGCCATTTCCAAGTCATTCTGTATTCTATTTATCCATCTCTTCTTCAATCTTCCTCTCCTTTTCTTTTTAAATATATTTAAGTTCATAGCCACTCAACTGTCTTTGAGTCATCTTTCTGTATTACGCAATCGAACCATCTGAACTTATTCTTTTAAACTTATTCCTTCTTTTGTTTACTTACATTTAATTGTTGATTAACCTACACTATCCCTAATAAATCAATTTCTTATCCTATCCTCCCTAGGCACTAAACTTATCCATCTTACCACTCTCATCTCCATTACACTCACTCTCTGTTATGTTTTGATGTCCACTCTATTCAACATTCTGAACGATAAAACATAAAATGTCCTTACAATTGTTTTAAAAAATCTACCTTGTTATCTCAAATCACTCAAAATACCAGAGTCTTCTTCAGTTCTTCCCACTTCATCCATCAACATATAAGTTATTACTATATTTCTGATCCCATTTTCAATACCACCATTATTTTATACTATTGATCCTAAGAACTTTAAATTATTACTCCAGACACTGAATAGGTACTAAATACAGTACGCTGTAGATTTCTCGACTACTTCCTCCAAAATCATACATAATTAACTCTGTTTTCTCCTACTTCCCTTAGTTCCTCCCTTTAATCTCTATTCTCTACTCTTCATGTTTCTTGTTGTCTTTCTCAAGGCTTTTTTCCACTAACAAAACATTATCTACAAACTACTAAAGAAAATGAGTTCAATTCTGAACTCAGGTGCACACCTACTCCTCTTACACTAAAGCCTTCTGTTGAGACCAACAAGTTTTTTTTTCTAGAAATAGTGGAAATTGCCTTTTAAATATATGTTCTGTATTTGAGTATCCTAATTTTATGTTTATTATTTAGTGTCAGTAATTAATTGATTCAATAGAAAGATAAAGATAAACTATCTTACTTTTGTTCCAACAATGTTTTGATAGACATTCAATAATAGCATTGATAAAGTATTATCTTTTTGTTGCCAACATTTGAACACACGCTTATAACTTTTGTAAACTTGAATCAGAAGAAGTTCATTTTTGGAACGGTTATTAGTTTTAGCATATTCTGATTTCATTCTTCTTAATATTTGAACACTAAGAAACAGTGCTTCTTTTGAAATACCTTCTCGTTCGTTATCACGTAAATATTTCCTAAAAACCATAATTTATTATTACTAACAAAATTACTTTTTTTACATTTTTTACATTTTTTCTAGGAAATGTGTCAAGCAAAAATAATTGTATTAATATTTATATTTCATTGCATACTTATCAAGATCAGGTATGCATTTCAACTGTATAGCTAAATCAAGTAGCATTTTGTGATCACCAGTTTCTTTAAGAAAATCTAATAATAGATGTATACAGCGACTCATGTGGTATGCAAACGAACCAGGACGGTCTATTTCACTAACTGGTATTCTCCAAACACCCTATATTAGAACCACAAACTGAAATTATCTAGAAAATTTATAGAAAAATCATTAAATTACATGAAAAAAGTTATTAGGCCTCTGACCAACAAATAACCCTCGTTCACCAAACATTAAATCTTTGAATTTATTAAAATCTTTATGAGACGGAGAACGGAAATAGAAATGGGCCAACCGATAATATGATTTGTAATGTTGAGGAAATCTTTTGATACAATCTTCTAAAGCTTCTAGGCACCTTTGAATTAATGTCCACCGAACTATGGAAATACAGTTACAAGGCCATCATTCTTGAAAAATTAATAAATATAGAATTGTGTAAAACATACAGTTGATTGTATCTTGAATAGATAAATCCAATTTCATCGTCTTTGCTGGTATGCTTGATTTGTCCTTGAGCATTAATTTTAAAATAAACATACAATTTAATATTTTATTAACACTTATTACTTACATTAGAATTTTTGGTAGTAAATTCGTTTTGAGAACTAATTTTAGAATTATCAGCTTCTTTTTCAGATGTCATCACATGATTGATAATATTGTTTAAAGTCTGTTTTACTGTCAAGTTTATATCCTAGAAAAGAAGTAATTATCATTTTAGACTCAAGAACATGATTATTTAATAAATTTGCTTAAAAANNAAAGAATATGAATACTTAGTTATTAAATTTATATAATATAAAACTCTCTAAAAACTTCTTAAAAAAGAATTCTTTAAAATGGTGCATTGGTAAAAATAAATGATAAAATAACCTAGTCTTGTAATTTATTTGTATTTTCTAACATACCTTTTTTATTATATCTTTAAAATTCACCGCATCAAAAGTGGACATGTTATTGGGTTTTCTACAAATAATAAACAAATAAATATCGGTCAATATTCATAGTCTTTTGACTAATTTTTTATACTAAGCTTACTCATTATTATCAACAATAGGGGACATATTAGATATTTCATCTAATGCAATTTTAATTTTAGTATATAACTCTTCATTTGATGATTGGTTATCATGTTTTTCTAACAACTTTAATGCTCCAGCATGTATTCTGTAATAAATCTGAAATCAAAATGAATTTGTTAATGTTATTAAAAATATAATAAATAGATTAATGATTAAATGGTTGAAACATTTTATATTATTTATTCAACAAATTTAGATAGTCTTTGAATTATATTTTTATTTACTTACTAGAAAATCAGTGGCATAGAGTAGGGTGTAATTAAGTGCACGAATTGAACATTTTAGTACAAAAACTTGCACACCTTATAATATCATTTTCAAAATTATTTTTTCAGTTCAATTTAATAATAAACTAAAGTGAAACGGTAAATAAATAATTGCACAGAGCCAAAATGCTTTAAAAATATTTTTTCAATTGCAGTCACTATCATTATCAGTTATAATAGTTTAAAAAAAATATATCATAATGAATAGTGTAATGCGGTTGAATACAAACAAGTAGCTTATTGGGTATGCAATACTTAACTCATATACACAAGTACACAACTAGCCAACTAGAATTGTGCAATTTATAAATGGAATATTTTCCTACATATTGTAGCTATGTTATAGAGCACTATTAATCTATGTAATTGAATATTGATATGCTACAAACGTTGGGGCATAGTTACTATATAGTTATTAGCCCTTGTAATATTATAAGCAAAAACCATACCTCAAACAATTATTTATATATATATTTATAAGTTGTTGGTACTATAAAACAATATAGTTAATGCAAAACATTATTATAATTATTGTGCAAGAAATAAAAAATAAAAAGACTGATTTTAAAGTGTACACAGAAAACCATAAACCAAACCATACCAAAGCTACGTTCCTGAAACTAATACTTGTATATTTGATGTACAAATTTAAAGAATGCCACTCCTGCATAGTGTGTTATCATCTTACTAACATAAAACATAATAAATATTACGCTCACTCCCCATTTTTGATATTTATTAACCCTAACTACTAGATAATAATCTTATCTTCAAATTTTATATTAAGGTAATTCATTATAATTTTAAAAACAACGAGGGAAAATGTATTATTGTGAACGCACAATTTGTTACGCTGTATAAGTTTATAAGACGGAGACAATAATTGTGAGTATGTTGTTCTCTTAAGAAATGTACATAGTAAACATAAATTAGGAAAAATATTCAACTAAGTATATGATATTTATATGATAAAAATATAATTATTTACCTCGAGCACTTCAATTGAATAATATTGAGGACAAGTATAAATAATGTGTTCTGGAAATTTAGCTCCATAAGAATTTAAATACTGAACAGCTTTTATGTAATGATCCATAAATACTATTGAGTTGTCATCATTTTTCTCAGTTATTTTCCCTAGCACATAATGATGCATCCAGCGTTCATCCTGGGAATCGCAATCAGTGTATTCCCAAACCTATTGATATTTAATAACATAATTTATAGTAAAAAAATAATAAATAAATACATCTTAGTAAAAAATTTACATTGTTAGCAGTTTCAAAACATTTTCTAGCAATTTTGATCATTTTTTCTTTTTCTTCTTCAAGTTCTCCAAACATTTGTAAGCTCATATTAGAGGTTTCCTGTATATATGTGTAAAAAAGAGTTATAATAAAAATTTATTATTTATTACAGTTAAAGTGGACTTAAGTGTCCAGTCACAAACTCAACTTTAAATTATAGCAAACATTTTAATTTAAAACTAATTAATAGATTAAATTGAATTTTGGTTTAAAATATAATTGCTGTTTTCCTATTAAGATTAATTAATATTATAATATTAACAGAATGTCATAAATACTAATCTTGTTATTAGAGCTTGGATGTTCATTATTAAAAGTTCATAAAAATATATAAACATACATGTACATATTTTTTTCAACAAACATGAGTAAAAAATGATTAATATTAATTATAAAAATTATTTATTCTGTTGAATGAGTATCAAAAATTACTTTAACATTACAAAATACACTGTATGACAATTTTTTTAATAAGTTGCCGATTTATTAAGCATAAATTGTACATGGTTAAGCACTTTTCAGGATTACGGTATAACTATTAATTTGCTGATATTTTCAAACTTGAAAGACCTTAAATGATATGCAGCATGTTTAAATGTTCTAAGAAATATCTTATCTCCTAATATTCTACGGATCTAAACATAAACACAATTAACAGTGATAATTGATAACAATATAGACAATTTGTAATATTATACTTATAAAATCTATAGTCTGCCTCATGAAAGAAAAGTACCGTCTCGCGCATGCCAACGCACACTGTTGCTGTATCGGGTAGAAGGGAGGTTTTGGAGAAATGCAGAGTGAAGAATGCGCATCTCTGACGTCAAGAAGCAGTACCTTTCTTTCGTAAGACAGACTATATGCTTCTTAATCTAGAAATAATCAATTTATGAATTTTGCATTTCTATGCTCAAAAATTATAAAACCCTAAAACATCTCAGCTCTACTAATTAGGTATACATGGTTTTAATCAATTAGTGACATATTTGTTTTGTATTTATTTAGAGCAGAGTTTCCCAACCGGTGTGCCTTGAGACCTTTATTAGTGTGTCATGAAATGTTATGTTTATTAATCAACGTTTAAATATAATGTCAGTAATATTTTTAACAATTCTCTAATTATGGATTTCCTGATTTGAATTAACTTAAATTCTTAAGAAATGGTGTAGTAAAAAAATCAAAATAAATGTAAACGTCTCATCTTTTTGGAAAAATTAATTAAATTAGTATCTCAAGATTTTGTGAAAATATGATTTGCGAAACTGCCTTTTTCTACACTCTATATATGTAAAGCAGTATTATCTTCAATGGATGCCATCAAAACTAATAATGTATCACAACTGAAGAACTTAGAAGACGACATGAAGGTTTGTTTGTCAGCTATTTCCCCATGAAGGAAACTGATAATGAAGGGAAACTAGCACCAAATTTCTTACTAGGAATGAAATTTTAATGTATATTGTTTCTCCATTTCAATAAATTTAATATTTTTAATATTTTTCTTAACCTAAATAAATACACCATTTTACATTGTTTATTAGTAACAGTGGCAGAATTCGGAGGGGGTTTACACTTGCGACTCCAAATGTAATGCAGGGGTTGTATAAGTATAAATTTGCAACCCCTAAAATTTCCATATTATTCATGGTTTTTCGTTTGTAAAAAAATGATTGAAGATGTTATTACAATATATGGTTTTAAAGAAAGTGAACTCAAGTCTGAAACAAAAATATTCAATAGGATGTATAAAAGCTTGGATACTGAAAATAATATTCAATCTAAAATTAACTGTATGAGGTCAGGCGATAATGTAGTTGGGTTTCCAGCATTGGAAAAATTATATTAACTTTTTCTAACTTTTCCCCCGAATTCAGAATCAAGCAAAAGGTTCTTTTCTTATAGTAAATATTAAAAAAACTACTTGAGAAGTACTAGGGGACAATCCAGATTAAATCATCAAGGAGTTTTGAAAATAGAACATGAAAGATCGTCAACTATTAATAACGATTGTCATAAAATAATTTCACTCATCTACAGTACCACGTCGTTTAAAGCTAACTTAGCCAACTAAAGCCTACTAATAAACATTTAAAATTCATAGTTTTTAATAACATATACCTATATAGGTATTATAATTTTTGTAACCTCTGATATTTTGCCAAAATTAGGCAACTGACTAGTAATATACTGATATACGACCACTTTGGTATTAATAATAAGATGAAGGCCTAATATACAAAAATACTTTACATAATACCTATAAGTTAGAGTTAAGTGTGCCACAGTTAAAATATAGGTTGGGATTAGTGTACCGAGAGGGAAAAAGGTAGAAAATACCTGATTTAGAGTGTATTTGACAAAACTTTATAATGTTTTTTTTTTGCTTAAGAGGACGCCACATCTGCATGGGTTGTCTCCGTCTTACAAACATAGAACATATCAAAAATTGTAGTTGTGCGGGACAACTGTTCTCTCTCAGTATTTATGGTAGGATTATCAAAATTCCACAACGTAGAGGTAAGAACTTTATCCGTGTCATAGCAAGGTTATTTTTTTGATGGCAAAAACCAATAATTTTTTATTATTAAATGAAAAAATAAAAAATAAATTTTTTTTCTTAAGCTAATAACTTTAATTATATTTATGTTATCAAAAAATAACAACACTATGACATAGATAAAGTTCTTACCTATCAGTTATGGAATTCTGATAACTCTACTATAAAATAATACTATTTGAGAACAGTTGTCCCGCGCAAGTACAGATTTTGCTATGTTCTACGTTTGTAAAATGGAGACAACGCATGCGGGTATGGCATCCTCTTAATGCCGTTTTTACCACCTCCAATAATAAAATATGTTATTAGCTGGTTAGTATTAACCGACACTTAACCGGACATTGCAAGAATGGCTCTTGGTCTACATTTAATGCATTTCGCAATCCTTACATTATTGTAATTGTTTTAGTAGAAAAATTTCTAAAATTGCCTATACACTTTATGTGTTTAAGTTGGTAAGTAATAATACTTATAGATCACTGCAGACAACACCCTGACATTGAACAGTCAATATTGAATAAATTGTTGAGTCATACTTCAACTTGTATACATAACCATCAATTATATTTTATCAGTTAAAAAAACTAAACACTATTAATAATTTAAATACACACCTGTTTCAATAAACGTGAACAAAAAGAATGAATGCTATAAGTAAATGTTCCATATTCAATGAGAAGGGTTGTATTTTCAGGACTAATTTTAAGAGAGTGCTTATAACATCGACCAGTCATATGAGCTCTTCTAATTATGTCAGCTTCATTTTTTATTGATTCACACTAAAAAATATATTTTTTTTAATTTGTCCACTCAAATATTGAAGATTTTTATGGAATAGAACATTTGTCATATCGTCCTCTATAATAATATAGTATACATGATCACTATTTTTACCAATTTTTACATAATTTACATCAATAGAGATAGTGATTATTAAACAAATTCAAAAATATTTCCATGTTTAGACATATGCTCTAAACAAATATCAGTATTTGACTTACTGAATTTAATTTTGTCTCTATTTGACTCCCCCTAGCTAAAGCCATGGCAGCCCAAGAATCAAAACGGTCTAAGTTATTACAAAGATCAAGTAAATAATATCGAATAGCTTTACTCTGAAATATAGTATTATATTATTAACAATAATTGTACTAATATTTACAAATTCAAATTATGAATTTACCCAAGTCTTGTTTTTAAAATTAAAATCAGCCATTAAATAAAAAATATCTTTTACATCATTAGGTAAAGGATTATCATTTATAGGTAACTGGTCTGTGTCTCCTTTGATGTACATCATTAAATTATCCATTAATCGGTCTGAAATATAAACATAAATTAATAATGATTTATTTATAAAAATGTATTCTTTATACACAATTAATTATCTTTACTTGGTTTTAATTCTTCAGGTATGAGAGCTATAATTTTCTTGAGCATGGCTTCTGTTTCAGTATTAATAGTAAATGTTTTAGATATACCATCATAACTCGGTAATTCTTGCGGTTGATAAAAATGCATCAATTGTCTAGCTCGTGGCCATGTAAGTGCTAATCCCATGGAATGGTGATCCTACATAAATAAAAATTATTAGTATTATATCTACCTAACAAAAATAATTTAGAAACAAATAATGTAATTATTTCAATTTTTAAATACCTGTACATGACGTGGTCTATTACGTTTGATTAAATGTGTATACAAACAATAAAATATTTGATCAACTTGATGCACTAATGATACACTATACAAATCCGTATGAATAAAAGGCTCTATTTCTGATAATGTTAGGAATAGAAGAATACCATCTTCAAAACAACACCATGACCGCCTACAAGTTTTGATATACAAAATATGCAAATTAAAATAGAACTTTCATTATTAGACACATTAATTAGATACTTACTTTCCTAAATATTCATGACCCAGGAAGAGTAACGATAAAGACTGTGGGATATTATTAGTTTGAGAAGAAAATGAATTATCAGTTTTCGATTCCTCACTGGAAATATAATGGATTATCAACAAATTAGTAATGCATATACACTGTACAGGTTTTAATAAATATAAGTAATATATAATAACCTGTGATAAACAAGTACTATTTTTAAATATTTAAACCAAACATCATAATTTGAAATTTTAGCTAATTAAATAAAAAATAAATAAAAAATACTTTTCAATGTATTATATTACAATGAATAATCAATTTCAAAAAAAAGTTTATCCATCCAAATAAAATCATAACACATTTTCTGAATCAAAAATATCATAATAACTATAATAGAAATATAAAACAATATAAATAATGCTAAAAATAATCAAGAATGAAAATATACTTACTATTTTAATAAATTATAAATTAACAACCATGGAGATACAGCATCAATTTCTGGATTTCCATCAGGAGTTTCTATTAGATATGATAATAGATTTATGACCGACTGTATAAGTTTCGATTTAGATCCTTGTGACACATTATCAACTAATAAAAAATCAAGATAATAATGGGATCTTTTATTGGCTGCAATTTTGATACTTACAAACATCCAAGCCCTCTATTTTAATCGATTCTAACATAGCGTAAAATATATTGTTAATAAATTCTGCCTGATTAGTTTTTTGGATTGAATCACAATCTTCTATAAGACTTTTACGATGTTGTAAAATAGCTTCATACAAGCATGGCTCACACCATTTAAACAATTCCTTCAAAAATAAAAAATTATTAAATAAAACATTAAAATGAAATAATATAATATATCCTTACATGGTAATTTTTTAATTCTAAAAATGAATTTAACATAAATATGTATTGGTTCATTCGTGTCATAGTTTGATAGCTTGGTATCTCCATGAATGTTAGTTGGGGTTTTAAGGTTTCTTTTAAAATATTCACAACACTTAGATATTCTTTTGACTCGTACAGATTTTTCACTGTGCTTAATAAATTATTCCTGAAAATAAACATATGTTTTAAAATACATCTACAAGCAAAAGTACATTAAAAACAAACCTTTTTAATGTGATAATAAGTTTCTCTGCTATCCTTGGATTTATTCGGTAAAAATATTCTAAATTAGGTAAGACAATTTCATAATCATCCAGACCACTGATGAAATTCAATAACTAAAACCATTATATTATTATATTAATGTAGAATCAAATTTGTGTATTTAATATTTTAATGTACTAATGCCAGGTTGCATGAAAATGTATTAATTTAACGGTCCAATAAAATTTAATGGACCAATCATGGCCCACTAAATCATGTTTAAAAGACCATTAGCTCACTATTGATTTGTTAAATGCAAGTGGTTGTTCATGCAACCCAGCAATAATATGTCAATTTATTTTATTCAGCTGATTTTAAAATATTGTAGTTTTTAAATTACATTTTGGTTTGCGACAATTTTCTTACACGGGTCCTACAAGGGGTTCATGACCCCCATTAAAAATATGTATGTCTTGAAGTAATATACTAATAAACTATTTTATAGTTCATACCACACTTAATACCACGGACTTTAGTTTAATAGTACCATTTTTAAGAAATACCACCCTAGTATCTATATATTATAAATAGGTTTTGAAATCTAGTTTCATGAAAATTACCGTATGGTCAAGCATAAAAATATTCATAAGATTATGTGATTATTTATATTATAGATCAAATATACTAGTATGCTATACATAACTAGTAAATTTAATAAGTTTGATAACATTTCAATTATAAGATCGAGCTTAGTTGGCAACTAATTGTTAAAATTATGATAGATATTTTATGATCCTTTAATTTACAGCAATATGCTTCAACTCTGTAAATTAAAATATTAATTCTTGACAGGAATTTATAATTATAAAAAACAATATATTTAAAAATAAATTTAACAATGTAAAATAAAAATTTAGATTACCATATCAAGCACATCACATGTAAGCTTGGTTTCTTTATCTTGCAAATTAAATAATGCTCTTAACCATAGAAAACGAACATTAATCACCATATGATTCTCTTTTAAATCTAATATTGAGAGTGCATCATTTATACTACCGATCCATAGAGAACAAAAGTCTCCTCCAATAATACTATAAAATTAATTTACATAAGATTATTTAATAATTATTATCAATATAAATGAAAATTAGTATTTTAAAGCATTAATACCTTCCTTCTAATGGCTTATGGGTAATTTTTAATTGAAAATAAAGATCACACAATAGCTCTCCATAAGTAAGAATAGACGTAATTTCATCTTCTACTCGTTTAATTTGTTCATCATCTAAAGAATCAAAATTTGATTCAGAAATATAAGTTATATGTTGTTTTTCCGTATGAATCCTAATTAAAGTAAACATCAAATGTAAGTATTGAAAAATGATCAAATAAACTTAGACTACTTACCATACTCGTTTGAAAACATCTATATATACTTGAACCATATTGGTAGGCCAAGTATTTTTCCATTTGTTTGCAATAATAATCAAAAAAATTTCTAGTAAATCAGAAATTGATTTTTTGTTATTAAGTTCAATAAAATTATTTAAATCATTTGCTTCATGATCGGACCCAAAATAATTTTCATCATGTATTTGTCTAATAATAAGGCAAACATAAAATAATTTCAAATTGTATTAAATATTTTTTTTTATTATACATACTTAAGGCGTTCTTCTTCAGAAATATTATTTTTCAGTAAATTTTCAATAAGACCATCACTCAATATATCTGAGAATTCAAATAACCTATATAAATCCATTGTATCCATAGAATCATCTGACCATTTAATTGGATTACATTTATTACTGCCATCTTTGCTAGGCCTTAAAAAAATATAATAATATAAATAAAATCATACAATCATTAACAAGTAATAATTAATTTAGTTTAGAAATGAACTATGATCATACAATAAATGTTGGGGCATGGTATTCCATATTGATTTAACTAGTGTTGACTCGTTAACTTTTGAATTTGCTTTATTTCGGGCTGATCGCCGACTTAATTTCAGTTGATCTGCAAGAGATGGTGAACTTTTTCTTCGTTTTGTTGAAGGAACTATTAATACCAACATCAAAATAATATAGTACAAATTATGAATTATTATATATTAATAACAAAAATTTGTTTTTATAATATATACCATCAAGTCTAAATGAAAGCTTTTCAAAATCGTTTTCAATACATTTTGCATCTACCATAATTTGGTTTTCTGTTGTGTTCAAAGTTAACAATTCATGATTAAATTGTATAGGTTCATAAAGAAGCTGAAAAATTTGAAATATAAATTTATATTAATATTTAGTTACACAATTAACTCAAGTATGTTAATATACTAAATAATAGAAAGAGAATAACAGATGTAACCTTTAGTACACCCTAAAGTACTTTTATTGATTACTTTTTTTCATAACAAAAAATTTTTTATTTTATATTTATAAAATTGCTATTTAGTTTAATTAAACAATTTATAGTATGAAACATTATTTCAATAAATACATAAGAAAAGGTGGACAATTGGTTACTGCACAGATGTACATTAAATATTGAGTGGGTCACTGCAATGGATGTGTTAAATTTAAATTCAATGATACTATATCATTGTAAGAAAAAATCCATTCTAAGCAGAGTGTGTCAGTCTAGGATATTTTTGTATTGTTTTAATATTACTATTAGTAATAATTAGTGGACTGAATTCATTTTTACAAAAAATATTGCATTTGCATACCTACTTATTACCCTAAAATTATCAGTGATTTTTTGAGCAATACAAATTGAAATTTTTTTTAATTTTTGACTACACAATAATTTGAAAATGTTTATGATTTTGATAAATTTTGTTAAAAATTTAAAATTAAAATTCTTATAAAAAAATTATATATGTTTCGTTAATATTTTTAGGAATTCATTTTTAAGATTTTATTTCAGCTTTTAATCCACATAATGTCTCTCTTACCATATCCTATTTTGTTGTGTGAATTATTTATGATATAGTCCTAATTAATGAAATGTATATTGATGTTTTTATACTTTATACTGCTCTGTATTATAGCCTCATGAATACTAGCTGAAATTTATATTGGGCTTGTCCCGTTTTATAAGAATAAAAAATAAATAAATATTTTTAATGGGCTACAAAAACAATGTATGAAGAATTTTATATTACATATTTAAGCTTTTGGTTACAACAAATAACTTTTTATCAACATTTATAAAAATTTTTTTAATACATCTAAGATGATCTTTGGTAAAAATGAAAATTACATGTATACAACTACTAATTTTTGAAACAAATTTTATTCTTACATAAATAAAATTATACACAAGGATAAAAGGTTAAAATGTATAGCGCCAATAAACTCGTAATTAAATAAATCATTTTTGTAATAATTTACTAGTAATAAAAAAGCAACAGAAAATATTTAAATTAAATAAGCTATAATTACCGAATGCTCATAACTTTCAAACATATGATCATAAATTGTAAGTAACCATTTTCCAAGTTGATCCCAACTTTTAAATACTAAAGGCTTGGCATACAATTTTGGTTTGCATTCCATATTTTTAGATGACTTTACTAAACATAAAGTAGGATCATTATTCTTAATATCTTCAATTTCATCTAATATCTTTTGCTGTATATTTGCATCTATTATTTCATCACATGTTATATCTAAACCACTGAAAGTTTTTACAAAAACAGAAATTGTTTTTAACCATACATTGTTTAAAATTTAAATATTTTAACTTATATTTTACTTACCCGTCTGAGCAATAACTTTTAAAATAGGATATTAATGATGGAAATTTTTTGAATATTATTTCTTTGATAAAATGTCCTTTTAAGTATCCAGAATCTAAATTAAGTGATATGCTTACATGGTATAAACAACAAACATATTCATTGCTTGCATATAATAAAGTTATCAATTTATCCAAAGTAGGCCAATGATTAGGATTACATTTAATACCCTGAAAAATCATATTTTATTACTTAATTGTTATGGTTGTAAGCAATACCTACAACAATAAAATATACTGTACTATAATACGAAACAAATAGGTCTCCACAAAAACAATATAAATATTTATGTATATGATTCTCAAGGAGAATTTTTAGCTTCTTTTTTCAACTCCTGTAGTGTGGCTAACACTTGAACTTAGTTTCAACTCACAAAAATCGAATATTTTTTTGCTTACATTTAGAGTTTTATTACTAAGAGATATTTTAATTATTTATATGATTGGATATCATATTCTCTTATTGAATTACATTTTGTAATTAAGGTTTATAAAAAACTACCTATTCTTAAGCCAATG
>PVMI01021104.1:0-16425 GCA_008528875.1 Aulacorthum solani
AATATGTTCTGATTTTCAGCACTAGTTTCGTTATAAATTATTTAGTTACTTTATTATTATTATTATTATTATTATTATTATAATAATTATAAATGTCGAATTGAATACCTGTAAACATTTAAGGATTTCATACAGTATCAACTATCAAGTATTGACAACATATACACATAAAATACAGAAGTCTATTTAGTCGATATGTAGATATAATCACTTAAATTATTTACAATACACTTGTAATATTGTACATGATCTAAGGATAAGACTTAACGACCAACAACCGTAACAATATGTATTAGGTACTTACAAGTTAATAATTTCATTATGAATAGTATTTAGTGAAGAGAGCTGATTGTTGACTATATCCAGGAATTTTACATTTATTTGTGTATTTTTCTTGTTGACATTATTGTACTGTACGTATTCAACTAACAAATTTTAAACAATATGATATCCAATTATCCAATGTTGTTGATGGAATAAATAATTTTGTGCATATAATTGCATATTTTTGATTTTAAGGGCGTAGGTTCTTATTGTTGTTTTAGTGGATGATAAATACATTCGTAAATAATTTCACTTGAGTCAAAATAAAAATTATTTGATTAACTTGGGAGTTTGTTATGACAAAGGTTGACCGAATCAAATCTTTATGACCAATAGATATGTAATTTAGATTAAGACAGATAGGTATCCAGGTACTAAATTGAATGGTTAGTGATAGTATACGGTAATACTGTAATCGATATTCATACATACCTATTGAGCATAATATTATAATATTGGCGAAGCAAGTACTTATCCGAAATTCAAAAACCAATAAACACTGCCAGTTAATGAAAATGTTGACCAATATTACAGTACACTAGCTATGTGTATAGTATGGAAGTAGGTAGGTATATAACACACTGTTCATATTTATTATGTAGATTGTTTTAGGTATATATTTACTGATAGTGTAATACATTACTATTGCGTGTATTTTTTAATGGATTCAGTCGATTCGGAAGTCATATATGTGGGTGACAAGTCACTTTATTAATCAAAATTTTTAAATAACCATTATTTGTACCTACCTGGTATACGGGTATACCGGTAACGGTCCGACCTACCGGCGGCTGCGGCTACTATTAAAGTATTATTCTGTAAATACACATAGTCATGGCGGGTGCCGCTCGGGCACACGGACACGTATAACACTGAATTCGCTGAAAACTTAAAACAGCTGTAACTTTTAAATTAGGTACTCATCAAACCGCGCATATTTTGCACAATCGACATCATCAGCATTTAAAAAATCTGTCGATCACTAAAAAAAATAATTGCAAGAAATTGGGCATGGTGAAGTTCATTTACAATATGATTATGATTATAATAAACTATATTTTAGGTCAATTTCTGTTTTTGTGTCCTTACTCCTTTACTGTTAGTCGTAAATTATTCATGTAAAAAAAATGTATAAAAATATATCAACTATGGAAATACAATTAAATTTTTTCTTCCGTTGTGGGGAGGGCGGTGTGTGATTTAATTTTTTACACGTCCAAAATTAGACACCCGTGGTATGCGTCCCCGTCACCTCCGTACTGGAGGCGCTACGTTTTTGAAATGTTGAAATTTTATTGCTAATTTTTTGGGTAAATAAAAAATTGTTTATTAATATAGCTAATAATGTTAAAAATATTTATGAAATTATGGTTGTAACCAACCAACCGCAACCCGAATACTATGCCACATGTCAGATTGATAATTTAAATTGTGATAAGAAGAAAAGTATGGATTCTGGAGAAAAAATGTTAACAAAGTATACTAGGTAGGTTTGCGGTATGTTTGTTAGCTACTGGGTTTGGTCCGTGACGTCATACCAGTCTCGTCATTACTTGTTCGAGTCCTTATCATCGTAGATGTGAGATCGTTTATCTCACTTGTGTCGAATCACCGGACAACGTTATGGGTCGAATACACGTCGAGTAATTGTTGTTTATTCCATGATTCGCAGTTTTTTAGCGACTTTGTATAATCAGTATACCCAGATATTAGTACCACGGGGCATAATGATAGATGATTGCCATCGAAAAATTGTTGTAGTGTGTACAAATTTTTTTAGTTCGTAAAGTCAATTGAAATTTGTAAAGGTTTTTCAATTTATTCTGCAAGAACTTTGTGATCGATTGAGTGTACATTTACAAGGTACGGAAACACTTGGCCGACATACAGAAAATTAAATTTTTTTGTGTACTTAATATGTATATTTCAATACTTGTTATATAGTTTGCACAAATTCTCTGCCAAAATGGTGCTGTTGGCTTCAGCCGTATGCACAAAAACAGGAAAAACCATTGTCTCTCGACAGTTTGTTGAAATGACTAAAGCTCGGATTGAAGGTCTACTGGCAGCGTTTCCTAAGCTGATGTCGACAGAAAAACGTCATATTCAACATACATTTGTTGAGACAGATTCTGTACGATATGTATACCAACCATTGGAAAAACTCTACATGTTATTGATCACTACAAAGACCAGTAACATATTAGAAGATTTGGAAACATTAAGATTGTTTTCAAAAGTAGTCCTGGACTGTTGCAAGTAAGTAATCTCAATCAGTAAATTAATTTAAAAGTTTTGTAACTTTTACTAACAATTATATGAATGATTTTTGTTCTAGGTTAGTCGACGAGAGTGAAGTATCAAAAAAATCATTTGATTTAATTTTTGCTTTTGATGAAATTGTAGCCCTTGGATATAGGGAGAGTGTTAATTTAGCTCAAGTAAGAACATTTGTTGAAATGGATTCTCACGAAGAAAAAATGTATCAAGCAGTACGTCAATCGCAAGAGCGTGATGCTAAGGTTAAAATGCGTGAAAAAGCAAAAGAATTACAACGTCAAAGAATTGATGCCGTCAAAAAGGGTGTTCGTATGCCACAATCATCAAGCTCTTACATGTCAATGACACCAGTTGCAGATTCAATTTACGAAATAAAAGTATCTAAGCCAGAAACACCAAAATACACATCAAGCAATAAAGCTTTAAAATTAGGAGCAAAATCTAAAGATGTTGATTTGTTTGTTGATCAATTGAAATCTGAAGGGGAAAAAGTTGTTAGTAACAACAAGACATCAACTATTACCTCAACTTCTTTAACTGTTCAAAAAGACATTCATATTAAAAAAGAAGAACGTTTGATTGCAATTGTTGGGCGTGATGGAGGTGTTCGCAATTTTGAATTACATGGATTGATTTCATTAAGAATTTCAAATGAAATGTATCAAAAAATTGTTTTGCAGTTTAATTTTGAATCTGGAAACATTCCATTGCAGACACATCCTAATATTGATAAAGAACTTTTCAAGACTAACCGATTAATTGGTTTGAAAAATCCAACAAAACCATTCCCATTAGATTCTGAAGTAGGGTTATTAAAATGGACTCTTCAGTCTCAAGAAGAATCAGCTATACCGCTTTCAATTAATTGCTGGCCTAGTGAAAATGGTTATGGTGGCTGTGATGTAAATATTGAATATAACTTGGAACATGCTGACCTCGAGTTGAATAATGTTACCGTCACAGTACCGTTGCCATTTGGTAATGCTCCAGTTATTCAAGAGTGTAGTGGAGTTTATAGTTATGAACCTAAAAAGAATGTTTTAATATGGTCAGTGGCTGTAGTTGATTCATCTAACCCTACAGGATCTATTGAATTTGAAGCACCCAAATCGATCGCCTCTGATTTCTTCCCAATTAAAGTTGATTTTATGTCAAAATCATCTTACAATAAAATTAAACCAATGGAAATTAGACTTGTTGATGATAGCACACCTGTGAAATTTACATCTGAGACATCATTATACACAGGAAATTACGAAATTGTTTGAACATTAAGAATTTTTTTTTTTTTTTGAACACTTATTAGTTATTTTATTATTATTAAAAATTCTTATATAATATATTATACATAAACATTATAACATTATGCTGTTTAAATATACATTTTCTCTTTATTATTCATTAGAATTATTTTGAGTTGTAGACAATAGTAATTCTTGAACTTCTTTTAAATAAGAAATCTGTGATCGAACTGTGCTTAAATACTGAGGGTATGTGAGCGAACTTAACTCTTGAGCTGGTAACGGTTCTGTTCTTGTAGGATATACCATTAGTGGTATATAGCGTTGACTGCTTAGACCTAAACATTAAAAAATATACATTGCAATATTATTTCAAGTTATCATAACTGTATTAGTAATTATACCTAATACTATATTTTCATATAAATAAATACATTTTAAAAGTAAGCTGATAAGTATTAAATAACTAATGTATTATAGATATAAATCATTAAATTAAATTATTTTAATATTATTTGTTATTAGTCAAATAGGGGAGAGGAAATGTGGCGTGAACATCAAATCACTCAATATTGTAATTAACATAATTATTGATATAAAACATTTTTGTAAAATTGTTATTTATTTATCAATCATTTATTTTATAGTTTAAAATAACGAAATATATATACACCTATACACATACTTCTCTTAATGTTTTTTTTTAACAAAAATAATCATATAATAGTAAAAAAAAATCCATAAAAAAAACAACGCTGTTTTAAGATAATATAATTAGTACCTAATAATTTGATAGGAAATAGTTATTTTTAAATATGTATTATTTACATAAATATTCTGTTTTTTTATACTAGATCAATAATCATTTCTTTAAAACCTTTAAATGGTTAATTGCTATTTTTAAAATAAATTAGGAAGTATAATATACAGGTAAAAACAATGCTTCCTAGTTGGAACCACATTTTGTGTACCTTAATTTGTATAAAATACAAATAAAAACAGATAACTCACATTATATCAAATTTTCATTGACTTAGTACCTAGTATAATAGTATATAATATAATCAATGATTCTATAGATTAATAGTTTCTAAGTGCATATAAATGGAGTTCATTATTTGAATTAGTAAATATGACTTGATGATTTGACGAAAACACATTCGCCATTATTCGTTACAACAAGTTATGTCAGAAATTCTTAAACCCAATTCAAAGGATACTTCTTGGGTATGTATAATTGTAATGTTGTGTGTTTGAATGCAGGAATAATAAAGAAAGTAACTAAATTCAGGTATAGGTCTACTTTTAAATTTTAAGTACATGATACAATTTGAAAGAGAGCTTTACAATTTTGGGAATAAAATATGTGTACCATTTAGAGAAAATGTCTATGCTTGTAACTATTAATAATAAATATAGTTAATAGTAGATCCAGAGGAAGTCTTAAAACGTAACACATTTACTAAAAATTCTTTTCAAATGTCAAAAGGTAGTTTGAGTATTTTATGTGTAAATTATGCAAATTATATTAAATAATGACCAATTATTAAAAAAACTAGGCACCTATAATAAATATCCCAATATAGTCTTTCTTAAAACTTTGGGTAAAAATAACTTTGTTTAATAATTTGTGTTTTAACTAAGAAAATGTAACAATATACCTTGTTGTTGACACTCAATGGCTGTCTTAAGGTTGTACTCAATTTGATCACAAATCGAAAAAAATTCTTCAATGGTTTTCTCGAACCGAGGACCAGGTATTTCTACAGTTTTTAATAATCCCGTGTCGATGTAATGATTTTGTTGTAGAGTATATGAAGCTGCACGAAGTACACAACTCAATGATTCTTTGAGTTGAGTCACTTGAGTTTTCACTTTAGATATATTGTCCAATTTTTCTTGTTGCTGTTGCTGTTGTTGTTGTTGCTGTTGTTGTTGCTGTTGCTGTTGTTGTTGCTGCTGCTGTTGCTGTTGTTGCTGTTGTACTTGTTGCATGGCTTGAGGACCTTGAGGAGTATTTGAGGGGAATACAGGCATAGACATTGTTCAACTATTAAAATTAATTTTAATATTTGCTTAATACGTTTAAAGATTATTAAAACAATAATTAATTTTAATTTACTAACCAGTAAGCTCTTGCTACTAGTCTAAAAAAGTATATCAGAATAAACTATTTTTTAAAAAGCGATTCGGTAACTAATGAAATATAAGGAATTGGAACTTGGAGCTTAATCTTCTTACCAAGATTGGAATATGGATATAATATAAAATTTTAAAAACTGAGCAGCGATTGATAATGCAGAATATTATTTACATTTTAGTTTCTCACGGCGTTATCTCAGATGACCAATATCACGGTTCTACAACCGTGACCGCGATTACGTTGCTTACAATAATAATACATAATAAAATTGAAATGTTGGACGTGTCACACTGATGTGACTAGGTTGGCGACCTCGGTGAATTCTGGATGATAGCGCGCTCATCAAAATATTTTTCCACAGCAGGCTCTGACGCTCTGTGCCGCGGGCAGTCGCTTGTATTCTTGTCGGTGCTCGCCAGTCGCCAGTCACTACTATGCGTCGAGGCTTGTGTGTGTCCCTCGTTCTCTCTTTCACTTTCTTATCAGTACTGCAGCGCACTGATTGTTCGACATCGTTATATTTTGTATAAATATTTCGTTTTATTAATATTCTAACGACCAGTGTCGTTTTTAAACAATTGTCCGGGAGGATAGTTGTGGTGAAATCATGGCTGAGGACTACGGAAGTATGGAGGACAATGCTGGCGATATGAATACCAAATTTGGGCTGCGATTGCGAGGGCGAAAAGGAGCTTTGAAAAAGAAGAACGTCTATAACGTCAAAGATCACAAATTTATACCGAGATTCTTTAAGCAACCGACTTTCTGTAGCCATTGCAAGGACTTCATATGGTAAATATATATATATATTAAAAAATATTTTTAACTTTATTTTATTTCTGTAAGCTTTCTCGATTTCCCTGTGCCTACAATTTTTATATAGAAAAATAAATTAAAGGTCATATAAAAACTTTCCACTGGAATATGTTCAAACATTTAACTTATTGTGCAGAGCTAATTAAATTGAAAGTCAAAAGTGTGGTACTATTATGACTTATGTTACGTCGCGTCGTCGCGGTAATTAACAAAAATATCTTAGGTGCTTGTCTTGAATAATTTATACGTACTTCGGGTTTGACATAGGTGATATTATGGTCAATTGTGCTAGGTTTGATATTTATTTTAATTATCTGCTTTTAAGTTGGCCAATCGAACTAGTCATTTGAATATTCCTATTTTTTATTTAGTTATATTATGTTTTGTGCTATATTGTACAAACGTTTAAATGTTATTGTCATGTTAATTTACTGTATGTGAAAACTATGTAGGCAGGTAAATGTTATTCGGTGTACAGAATTGTACATTGTTTACAATTTTAGCTATTATATACTTTGAGTCAAAATATTTGTTATATTGCGAACAACAATTTTTTTTTTATTAATATGTGAATACATAACGTCATGTCTAATGAAAATACTATTTTTTTTTTAAATAGTAAATATCACACTTTCATTTATAATTTTGGCTTGTTATAAATTATAATACTTAATAAAGTAAGCAGAAGAATAATTTTTACACGTTATCGTTTGAATTCTCAGGTATTAATATACGTATTATTCAAAAGCGAAAAAAATTGAAATGGTATTTTTTGATAGATTAAGAGAATCTAATTTTAGATTGGGGTTTTTATAGATCTCGAGGGAAGTTTTGGAATACCTTTTAAAATTCTTACAAATTATCCCCTTAGGGTAGATACAACGTCTGAGGTCAGTAGGTACCTATTTTTCGTTATGATGGTGGGTGAGGCAAACCATTTGTAGGTTTGCTTACTCTAACCTAACCCTATACTTTCCCACTTACCAGTATACTTTGTACTTAATAAGTACTTATGGGAATTTGACCAGAGATTTGTTTAGACAAGTATATTGTGAATTTGTATTTCGATTGTATTATATTTTTACGAGGAAATTGAGTAAAAATCTGTTAAACGGTATCTGTTTAGTACATAATTTTATAGGTATATCATAAAGGTATATAATATAATATAGCGTCTACAATATTATAAATTTATAACTTGTCCTAATTACGATATTATTCACACAGCGATGATAAAAATAGCTCAAACTTCGGTTGAATACTTTTTTTTAACTTAGAGAGCTCCTTTACATTTTTTAAGTTTCATCACTATTGGGCTTTTTATTATAGTAGGTGTACTTATTTTGAATTTGTTTTTAAAATATATTAAATCGTTATAAATTTAGTATAATCGTTTTTAACGAAAAATCTACAGCGTGTTATAGCTAAGTAAGGAAAAATATTTTGACATCGCAATTGGTTGAACCTAATCATAAATTATGTTGAATTTATTTGTGAGTGAAATATTTTTCGAAATTGCTTGTTAATTTACATTGATTAATTGTTTATTAAACAATTTTCTATATATTTACAAATATATTCGCATTACGATGTTTGATTATTGTGTATTGTTGTAGTTATTCTACTTAATAATTAGTAAATAAGTACAATCGTGAATCACTATTATTTTATAATTTATAGATGTACATGTTGGTTGTGGTGTAGAATAGATTGGGAGGGTCCAAAATTATTTTCTTGGTCTCAAAGTAAGTGGTTCTTATAGCAGTTTAAAATTATTTAAAATACATTTAGACTTAACTTTTTATAAGTATTTGAAGTTAACATTTTGACAAAATTTGTTAAAATCACGATACATTGTGCAAATTATTTTAAAAAGTCCATAAAAAATTTCATTTTTATACCTAAGATTTAAAATATAATAAAACTTGGGAGAAAGCAAGAGAAAAATTCTCTTGAGCTGATTTTACAACTGAAAATAACCAAACACACTCGATACAATTCTTTTTAAAGAAATCTAGAGTTGAAATTTTGTCAAAATTGCATATTCAAACAAAAATAAATGATATTTTCTTCTTACGGTTTTAGTATAGTTATTTGTTTTAATTCAAAAAATAGTAATCTTAGGGACTTGAAACTTTTCATTATATAACTTATTATATTACTATTTTATATGCGTAATGAAAGTTTAAAAATATTGAAACCAATTTCAAGTTATTTATACCATGGACCTATTTACGGCACCCACGTCGATATTGACTTAACTAATTGAATCAAAAATTACTTCTAGTAGGTACTAGGTAGTAAAAAAATATTTTTGAATATCCGCAGAAAATAGAAATAGATTTTCTGACACCTTTAAAATCGATTTTCGTATACAATAATTTATTATTTTTCTTAATTTGAATACATACATTACAATACTCAATGCCGAAGTACACTTGAAATCTATTTTATAGTAGAGTAAGTTTCCGGTTTTTTAAAATAATTATTTTCCAAGTCTAATGATTAAAAGACGACTTTGTCCTCAAATTTTGTAGAATTTCTGTGATTTTTTTAGTATATTTGTTAAAGCCATTTAGCATTTTATTTTTATTGTTGATTGTAGAATAACGAATTAAGAATTTAAAAATTCAAATCTACTCAGACCATTGGTATTTGAATAATTATTGTATTTTGTATTCTTATCAAAATATGAATTATGCATTTTGTTTTATAAATTGCCGTGCTAACGCAATTTTTAAATTTTTTTGTTGCTAATATGATTTGAGTACCTACTGTTCGGGCTAAATATTTTAGCTAAATGACTTTGGATTGAAGAAGGATTCTTATGAGATGAGAAGTATACTAAAATATAAATTTTGAGATTTTTTTAACTCTTTCAGTTCATGCAAGTGTAATGCAATTTACTTTTTTTTAAACCCTACCAATGCCAATTTGTTCACACATTTGGATTTACTTAGATTAAATTTTTTTAAAACATTTTATGTGCGAAAAGTGTTTTTGCTTATTAGAGAATAGACCAAGTTAGGGTAAGATTTTTACGAATAATCAATTTTTAATGAAATTTTTTCCATTTTCATTTAATACTCGAGATATCCTCAATATTGTTAAGTTACTATTTATGCATCAAGAAGACGTTAATAAACACTAATGCTTATGAAATAAATAAAACTAAATAAACAAATTTGTAATGTGTTAATTCTTATAACTGTCATTGCTTTACATTATTTCTTAAGTATGAATGAGTTTTTGGGTACTCGTAAATTACAAAAACAAAGAAGTGTTAAAAAACTTTTCAATTTTGTAATCGGAATAAAAAAATGTTGTAACTAAAATGCTTTAAAGAAATTGTATATTTATTTATTCATACATATTTAAAAAATTAAATTTGAATGCGCTTACTCGTACTAAAATTTTCTTAAAACGTGGATTTTGTGGATTTCAATCAAAATACCAAAGTAACTCAGTTGAAATACTTAGTAGTACCATTGAATATAAATAGTATTTATAATCGATGGTAGAACCTATATATTAGCTTGAATAGAGTGTTTATATTAAATAACATAATTGTAAATAATAATAATATATTTGTTCTGTGTAATATAAATAATGATAATAATAATACGCAATAATAATATTATAATATAATGCCTAATAATTTTCACTAAGAAGTTAGAAATATTAAAATACCTAATACTTTATTAGTTTAATAAATTTATAATTTTTAAAGTTTTCCTTATGACGTGCTTTGTAAATATCTCTAATTGATATAGGTAGAACTATTACAGGTTGATTCCTACGTGAATTGTGTTATAGCACATGCGAATTAATTACTATTGAGTTGCGTTGCCTGTTACCAATAATAAAATGTTTTGCAAATTAGCTTTCATTTGAGAATATTAATAATTAATAAGTAATAACATATTCCAAACTTTCGCTTTTTGCATCATGCCTTAAGGCTTGCGGTATTACTTTTTTTCGTGATTGAGTTTTAAAATATTTATATACTAAGCAGGATATTACAATAACTATATTTCTACGTACTCGGAATTTAAAAAAATAATTTATTTTGTATAAAGTACTTGAATTAAACATTATTACGATATTTATCGTTCAACATTTTGTTTTTAAGAATATATTTTTAACTTTTGCTTAATTTTTTTATCGCCTTCATTCTTTCCTCATTCATTACAACACTATAAACTTTTGATTTTAAAATGTCCAAACTACAATTTATAGGTAATCTTAAATTATAATTATTTAAAGTTTGATTGGAAAAGTATAAAAGAGGAAAATCTAAAATTAAAATTAATTAATTTAATCTTCAGTCTCAAGTTTTGATATTCTACATAAGTGCAATATACTGTTTTTGAGTAGGTTACTGTATATAATGGATGTGTTAAATCTGTAATCAATGGTAAATCATTGTACCCAAATGAAAAACAATTTTGAGGAAAGACACTGATCAGCCTCTGTATTTAAGAATATTTTATAATTTATATATACGAGTAAGTAATTAATTTTTTTACTTGAAGACTGTATGTTAACCAATTTTTGAAAACATTTTGCGTACATTATAAAATAAAATTGATTTTATCGAAAAATGGTTTTGCATAAATATTTTTACGGTTTTCCGTAATTTTTTTATTGTTTTTCCCGATTATTTTTGTAGTCTCAACGTAGTATTAACTAGATCCAATTTGCTATCAGTTTTACTTTCCAAGTTTATGATTGAAATATTTTTACTGCTCCAAAAAGCGATGATAGAAAAAAAGAAGTTATTAATTATTCCATTAGATCTAAAATAAAACCATCTTTTAGTATTTTAAAAATGCTCTCATAGACATTTATTTTTAGTTAAAAACCCACTCCTTATCTATGGAAGGTTCATATAAAGTTGGGGGTATGGTAAACTTTGTTTTATATATTATCATTCACTTGCCTACGTATTATTATAGCATTGTAATCTACATATGATGTGTAATATTTTCTATTATTATATTTAGAATACTAACTATCTAACCTACAATATGTGATATCCTATTGACACTTTTATTTGTTTCAAACTCCAATTATATACGTTAACCTTTCGGGTATAACAGAACTTTAATTGGGTCTCATAATTTCCACCATAATTGCCCTCCGGCTCAAAATCAAAAAAAAAATAAGTGTGACGAATTTCCATTATTTTTCAATTGTTGTTACTTGTTGACCTTGTATACAAAAGTCCAGTATAAGATTTGCCCTACTGTACAGAATATATTTCTATTTTTTTGTTGTAATTTTACATTTAGATTTTGTTTATCTTAGCATTTATATATGTATTATAAATTAAAATTACCACTGGTTTTATAAAATGTTCAACTTATAATTCCAAAACTCATTATTTTTATTTTCCATTTTTAACAATAAGATAAGTAGATTTGTAGGTACCAAATAAAGTCACTTTTCAACTGAGCTGTTGTAGCTACTATTAATTTTTCCTACTCTTGCGTTTACAACTACCTACTATAGTTTTATTTTAATTTATTAGAAACATATTATTGTATAGGTATGTAACATATAATTAATTTGTTTTTTTTCATTACTTATTTTTTAGTTGAGTAATTTGTATTATTCGAAAAAAAATTAAAATTTTATAAGATAATAATAGTAAAAAATAATTATATATTCTATACCAAGAACAATAGTATGAGTGTCAATAATAATTTAAACTATACTATTTCATTATAGTATCATAAAATGTTAAATTATCGGAGTGAGTTACTAATCCAAATAAATTTAATGTTGAAAAGACTTATGGCAAAAATGTTCACTTATATGGCTTATACTTGAGGTGACCTAAATACAACCGACAACCGTAGAACTTTTAAGGGTTCTATAAAGAAATACAAACTTTTGAGAGTATTATATAACAATTGTCTCTCTAGGGAAATTAACCATTATATATACAATATACCTAACGCTTATAAGTTATGACTAATAAACGATCAATTTTTCGGTAGATTTAAAATATTTATGTAGTGGAGAATAAAAAATTCAGGTGTACACATTCTTTTCAGCTATGTACCTATGTTTCGTATATTTTTGAACAACACATTACTAATTTTATGATAAATTATTTATCTCAGTTTTAATAATAGAATAGATTCACAGAAAAACGAACTTTTGCTTAATACATGTATATATGTATAATATTATGTTGTTTGAGCTATAATTACCATGTATAGTATTTTAAAGGCAGTCCATTAGAAATAATTTTGGTAAAAATCATATGATACATATATTTTTGATAATTTGTCTTTTATTTATCGAAATTATATTGAAAATCTTAGTATGCAAACAATTTTAGATGGATAGCAGTTAACATGTTCATGATCCATGTACGATTTTAACAATATTAATTTAGCTTGGCAAAATATCAGTAGTTATATGTAAGGATATTTTTATTCATCATAATATTATAACAACCAACGTAGAACATTGTACTTACTACTTACATAGTGCACATTCGTAAGTTGACGTTTGTCGTGAAATTTGATGCAGTAGAAATTAACTCAAAAAGAGTCGGTAAAAAGGGTACTAAAATAGTACGATTGACGAAAAGCAATTTTCGGAAACTGGTGCTTACAGTCAGTCGTACAGTGGATTACTCCCATCCCAATATACCGTGGTAAATGAATTTAACTGATGCTAAATCAAAATTATTAATCAGCTGACGACGATTATTTCGAAATTTCCCGAGGTATTTATTACTTTATTAGATACATTTTAATTAGTCCTCCCATTATTAATGAGTATTTTTTTATTTGTAAGTACATGTGTATTACTTAAGTATTTTGTTTTCATTTTTAATCTTTGAGTTTGTTTGTTTTTGTATTTATTAGTTAATATATTATTTGCTGCTGTGCCGTTGTGGCTTACGGTAAGGAGTCATAATATTATACTAACGTATTGTTAAGAAAGATCAGTACACCTTATATGATGTCCTGATTGCGTTTCAAAAAGTGTTTGAAAATGTTTTTTGTGTGAGGGTTTTCTTCTATTAACAGTTAATAAAAAATCTATTCGTTTGAAAAATGCTTATTTATTAGATTTAACTAACGACTGACAATTCAGACAATAGTTGTTGATATGTTGAACGTGTTATTGTTTAAAAAAAAAAAAACTGAAAATGTATACGGTTTTTGACATAATTGTTAGCCTCATTACTAGTAGTAAGCGTTTGTTTTCAAATTTCATTTTTATTCTATTTGTCTATTTAGCTCATATTATTCAAATACTGTTGACTTCAATGAACAATATAGCTATCAATCTATCTAGATGTATTTATTGAATTTGAACTTCTAACCAGATTATTTTGATATAATAATAATTATTAAATGAGGCTTTGAGACCTTCGCCTGTTGAGATTAATTAAACATTTCTTGCATTCTATAATTTTGCTCAGATTTTAAAAGCAAGCAACACAATTATTATTCTATATTAAAACTCTTTTAATTAACGCATAGTATCTAATAGGTTGGTAAAATTAAATTAGCTTCAAGTAAAAAATATCCCTCAAAATAACCATAACTCCTTGAATGAATCAATTTATTAATATTGTTATTATAGGTTAGTTTGGTTAGAGGACATTTCATAAAAATACGTCAGGACTAGTAGACAAAATGTTCTGAATATGTACCTAAACATTGTAAAAAAATATAATTCTTCAAGTTATTTGTTAGATTCAACTATATATTATACTTTTATAGACCAGTAGGGAATGGTCTTGCTTGTACTCGGCATTTTAACACAACCTGTTAAGTTTGATATATATCAAAAGAACCTAGTTGGATTTTAATTTGGTTTAAATACCTGCATTTGAAGAAACTTCGATGAATATCGTTTCTTTGAATACAGTGATTTATCTCAAAATAATTGTTTGAATGTCATGAGTTACAAATCATAAATAAATAATGTTAGGTATGTAAATACTAAATAGAATAAAATTTGAAAACAAATTTCATATATTATATTGTATTAATTTATGTATAGTACTATAATGCATGTTAAAACATTTTACAGGTATTTGTAAAAAAATTAAGGAGTTTTAATAATTTTATACGAAGTTTTGTGTTTTTTTCTAAGAACGTCTATTATCAATAATTATAATTATATTTTTATGATTCTCGAAACTCAATATAATTTATTAAATAATATTAAGTTAATGAAATAAATGCGATTTTATCCTAATAGTTTTGAAATGGATATCAACTCTTCTGTAATTGATATTTAATTATTGTTATATATGATATTGTATAAATATATATTATAATATGAACGTCATTTGTTACGTATTGTAATAACAACACAATATTTTATAAAAAAGCTTATGTGATTAGAAAACCATTAATCGAATTGAATAAATGATTTTACTTTATTTAATTTAAATTTCTGGGTTTTATGTTTATTTAATTACCCTATATTGTGGTAGTGGGGGTAGGTAGGTAATTAAAATAGGTCAAGGAAATATCAGGGGAAATAAAACCTCCGTTGATGTTGTTTATGTTTAATGTTTAAATTTTGTGATCGATAAAATAAAATGTATGTTGGTTTGTATATACATTTGGGTGTATCCAGAATGTTCTTAATTTCTCCTCACAAATTGAAACATATGAGTTATTTATAGATTGCGGACATTGACTGTGATCTTCGTAATGATTTAAAACCAGTGAGCAACATATTATCGTTAAACGACACATCGTAATTTAGGTTTTCTTTACCGCCAAAAAAATTATTCAGTTCAGCACGTTTATGCAATGAAATATTTTTAAGGATATATTTTAAAACCGTATATAAGTAATATAAAATACATTAATTTCATTTTAGTGAAAAATTTAGTTTTGGAAAATCCAATATTTTGTTTATTTAGATATTTGACATTAATAACAACATCCTTGGCAGATATTTTTAATTTTGGTTTATTTTACTCTCAAATATTATGACATTTTTTATACCAAATTATGAAATAAAAATTATTATCTTTTGATTCTTACTTTATGTAATATAATATGTAATATACTGTATGTGAATAATTAAGTGTTTTTTATTGTTTACTATTATAATGTTTGTTCAGACAGTTTCGAGAAAAAAATGTGGTGTTATGTGACTAAAAGCTGTGTAGTAAACTTTTTTATTTGTAATTCTTTAGATTTACGATAATTCATTTTTTACTTTTAACTATCCAAGCTCTACTAGGAAATCAAAATTGCTTGAGAATGTTGTATAATTTATTGTTCTACTTCCAAACCAATAATTATGATACTCATAACAGTAACACAGTAACTTACTCCGAGGTCTAGATTTTAATTTAATTTAGATGGTATTTTTGAAATATTAATAATATAGTGTGTTCAACGATAAATGTATAGCACTAATTATTTCGATTGCATGACATTGAATTTCATGATTTTCATTTCATATGCAACAAAACAATTTTGTGTTCCCCCCTTTTTGAGATCAAATAATTTGAATTACATTAATTTTTTAAGCAACTTTAACCAACAAAGTTTTTTTCTATCTTAAAAATTGATTTATTGAGAGTGATCCAAAGTTTTGATTTATGCATGTTGTATTAAT
>PVMI01021112.1:0-12024 GCA_008528875.1 Aulacorthum solani
CGTTAATTGTAATCTCTTACTGTTGTAATTTAAATAATTTGTTAAGGACTTTGTCCGTTAATTATTATAAATAAATAAATATAGTTATTTACCTATATAGACATTTAAAACTGATATACCTACCTAAAAGTCTGTATTTATACCTTAACAGTCTGCAATCTATGATTGAACAAAATATACTCGTAATTTTTACCGCACTACTTATTAATGAAAAAGTAATGTAACGTGATAAAAATAATTTTAGGTAACGCAAATTTAATTTAAATAATAATATTTGAAGTAATGTAGTTTCATTACTTTTTAAGCGTAATTTACCCTACACTGAACATTTACGCGTAGTTATGTTATAAACTCTTAACTAATCTTATTTAAATACTTACCTATGGAGTTCAGTAAATATTTTTAAGTTTTTGACTTTTGACATAAACTTCTCAAGCGGCAGAATAGAACAGATTACAGAATGAACGAAATTTTTACATTGCCATTTTTCATTTACGATAGTACCTTAAAAATAGAATCCATTTCATCGTATTATTGTCGTTCAGATGAAATTAAACGATTACTTAACGATATAAATATATAGAGTTTGAAAATATGATGAATCAACAATTACACAAATAAGTATACAAGAAGTATATAACAGTGAACATCTTATAATTTTACCCAATATTGTCAACTATGACTATTATTATTAAACCAGCAAGAAAATGATATATTAGTGAAGAAATTGTGAATTATAAGACTGAAGTTTGCACATCTTGTAAAAAAATAGAATTATCAAAAAATGTTAAATTATGAAATATATTAGAAATTTCATTTAATTGAAACAACATATTATGAAAGATTACGATTTTCATAACGGTTTACGAGATATTTACGGAAATACCAAAAATGTCTAGACTCTAGAATCGTCTAAAAATGTAGTAAGCTCAAACTTCAACTTCAAATTGGCACGGGTTAACTCTATTTTATTATTTGATTGGCCTAAAAATTGTCTGCAGTTCTTTTATATACGTATACACACCGATTTAGGGGTATTTATAATATTTTGAAATTAAAAAATTAAGGAACACCAGAAGTTTACAGTCATACGAGTCTACAGCCCATATACGATAATTATTATGAATTTTTTCATTTATTATTTAAAGGTACTTTCTAAATTTGTTTGAATGATTTAGTAGCATAAAATCAATCCCGTAGATTTACGAGTAAATCAAATACAACGTCGCGTCGTAACCGCTGCCTTTGTCCCTTTTTTTGTATTTTGAATGGATATTTGTATATCCTCCATAAGCTTGTCGATAATTGTCATCTGTTCACAAGATCTTGACCGTAATTTCTCCAGCTGATCTGACAAACAGGCTATGTCGTTTGCCGCCCTGCACTGAATTGATGATATGTTGCCATTGATCGTGGATAGTTCTGCTGTGAGCTTGGCGTGTCGTTCGTGCAGACAGTGGTTCTCGCCATCGGCCCTGTCATTTTCGGACCGGAGCCAGTTAAGCTGGTAAAGCAGCCCCTTTCCTCGAGCATCTTCACCATCTGTGTCTTCCGCCCGAGCATTTTGCAGACAACCCGATACCACTACAGATTTTATGTAGCCTGGTTCCGATGAGAATCGCTGCCAGTCAAATGTGGGCATCACATACTTGACGTGAACCACTGACAGCTGTGCCCGGTTAAGTGTCCGGGACTCGAGTTCCGCGTATCGGTCACGTATGGACATGTGCTCACGGGCCAGCACCATGCCAATCTGCGTTACACGGTTGCTAAAGACGCTGTCGACAAAAAACCGAAAGTCAGTCAACACGTCACTCGTAACACGCATTAGTAAATCTCCACGGTCACAAGTGTTCACGGCCACATCCCGAAAGAACTGTTGCATACCGACGTCATCTTCGACAATCGCCAGGGCCGACTTCAGCTTGCAATCAGCCTCCGTATCTGGAACGGGCCACTGCGGGTAGATTACTTGTTCAGGTTTTTCAGTACCCTTGGATAAGATCAAGCCACACATTTCATCGTCATTTGAACGCTCGTCTTGTAGACAAGTTTCATTTGTCCGCCGTTCTTCAGGGCAACATAATTCAACGACTTCCAAACGCTCTTTGCAACATGCTTCTTCACCATCAAATTTATTTTTAGGACAGGAGACTTTGTTACCCGCTCTCAATGCACTGATCAAAGACTTAAGTTCACATAGTTCTTCATTGTTTCGTTGCTTGGAGTAAGTCAATTTTGCCAACGTTTGTCTTGCACATTTGTACGTGGCTGACTCACGCAAGGCTTTGTCATCCGTGCACCTTTCCCACGCCTCCAGCAACAGCTTTTCAAATTGATTATCATTATTCATTGTTAGTTAAGTGTAATACAATTTTAAAATCAATTATAACCTCCCGTGGAATTTTAATTTGTTCTGATCATAAAAATGTATAAGATTATTATTTGGTGTAGAACCTTTTGCTTCTATAGTGATCAAGATGAGATTATTTATTTTTAAATAGCCAGTATAAAAATTATATTATGACCAGAATTGACCATTGAATATCAATCCGATACGCTATTCGGTTCTAACCACAAAGCAAAGGCTCCTATTTGGTGGATAACACAAAAAATAGTTCTCAACACTGATTTTATAGAGAGAGATACAATTGTTACTTGGAGAAGTAAATATTTAGAAACTATCAGAAATCACTGACAAGAATTTCATCCTATATAATTTTTAGACGAAACATGGGTAAATGCCGGTGATATTAAACAAAAACGTGTTTAGACAATACTGTTACGTCTTATAGGGATGAAATTTCTCATGTGATTAATGTGTGGTATTGCCAACTTAAGTGACAAGGGAAAAATTAATCATAGTAGATCACATTGGCTCTGATAAAGGATTTGTGTTATGTGGGCTATTGTCATTTGAGGACAAAAATATTTCTCATAATTATCTTAATTGAATGGTCAGACATTTTTTGGCTGGATTAAAAATATTATTTCTTTGTTAAAATAAAATGTTGTTGTGATAATGGACAACGCCTCTTACATTCCCTTAAAATTAAACAGTGTCCTAAAACGGGTTGACGAAAGGCGAATATTGAACAGTGGTTGGACGAAAAAAGTGAAATATAAGAAAAACCTAAGATTATACCACGCCTATTGGAAAATGTGAAGCGAATTAAATCAAGATACAATAAGTAAGTCATCGAAAAATTTGTAAAAATGTATGATATTGAAATACGTCGTTTGCCTCCATTACTAACCATGGCTTTGAAATCTGTATAAAAATATGTTAAAAGAAACAATACGACGTTCAAACTATCTAATGTTCATATACTTTTAATCGAGTTTGTTCGAATTTTCACTTCCTATATGTGAAAAAAACTTTATCAAGACACCATAAAGGCATAAAGCACGAAAATACATTGTGGGAAATCAATTTTATTGTTCATGATGTCAGAAGACATGGGCTCAACTGTCATGTATATAACAGGCGAAACTGATTCTGACACAGTTCTTGGAATAATTTGTAATAGTTTCTCATATTAATTACAATTCATTATTAAGTTTATTAATGTATAAAAAATCAGACGAAATTGATTCAAATAACTAAAAATAATTAAACGATAATTCGAATAATTCATTCGACGTGCATGAAACGGTTCCTTTCTCTCGTGGAAACGACTATAGAGGAATGACAGAGCGTTAATATCAAAAGCATAACTTGAATACATAAACACTAAAACTTAGAGTACCAATATATGTAATATGTATATTGTAATTATTACATACAATTACGCATGACTTAATAGATAGGTGTGATCACAACTTTGTGATTCGCATACCATCCCTTACCTCATCAAGGTTAGGTTAGATAGTTCTATGCTTCTGATTAGTTGTTAATTTATCTCGTACCAAACTATGTTGTTTACTAGTTTTGATAGATAATATTCTTACTACATTAAAATTTAAAATCCACAAGATTTATAACATGGTTTATAATAACTAATAAGTAATAAGTATTTAAACTCATTTATATTGTATTAATTGGTATTTAGATATTATGTACTTTATAGTATTATTTAATGTATGCTAAATGATAATTGCGTAGGTATTCATTTGCAAATTTCCTTTTTTCATTGTGTCTGTTTTTTTTTTTGTGATTAATTGCTTATTTAAATTATTTTATCTGATGTATGTCTGTGTTCTACTTTTAATTAAGCAATGTGGTACTTCATCAGGTATATTAAGTTCCTCAATTTTAGGTTTAGTAATCTCATATAATATTTTAAAAACATATGGGGATTTTGATAGTTTTTTACAGTGTAGTATTCTAAATTCATTTTCTGTTTGCAGGAATGTTTTAATCATATTTTCTGATGGTATTGTCAAGGGCACTTTACAAATATGGGTGGGTATAACTGTTAGTTTCATTACAATTTGTTTGAGATAAATGAGGATATTTATATGAATAACGATTAGCAACAAACCAGCAACATATTGAGCACACCCTTCTTCAATGTCATTAAATACTGGTTATTCACAATGTTCAGTATCAATCTAAAACAAATTTGAGATATATAAAACATATTACTAAACTAATAAAACTTGCATTGTTATGACTGCAAGTCCAGACATCAGAAGTAAGTGACACAGCCGCAACTGTTTCCAGTGTACTCATTATTTTTGTCTTCAACTCTATGTACATTTCAGGAATAACAGTTTCTGTGAAATACTTGCGACCAGGCATCTGAAAATTTGAATTAGTTTACTATTTAATAATTAAATAGGTAATAGGTAATAACTAATAAAGTAATAAATAGGTAATAATATTAAATAACAATGAAACTCGTCTAATATGGTATTCAAAAGTGACCAAGTTAATACAAATAATAGGTAAACTCAAATTAAGTTTAGTTAATTTGTTTAACTTAACATTGAGGTCTGTATTAAACTAATAATTAATAACTACTAACTACTAAGTAGTAAGTACTAAGCAGTAAGCATTATTTACTATTTAGTAGGTATCATGGAATATTGGTATATAACATTAGCAATTTTAAGTAAGGTAGGTTTTTAAACTAGTTCCATAATAATTAATATTTACTTTATACATACTTTGTACTGCGGTTTGACAAATGCCATAAGTTTATTGAATCCTGAACGTTCAACCATAATGAACGGTTCATTATCCAAACAAATCATTCCACCAATCATTTTGTGAATCTCTTTGGATTTAGCATTATTCATATCCCAACATTTCTTTTTGTTCACTGACTCATAAAGAGACATTTGACGTTTTTTAGTTTGAATACTATCTTTAGCTTTAGTTCCTTTTTTCATTCCTTAAAAGTTAAAATAATTAATAAAATAAACCAGCTAAACTAATAAAATAATTAATTATGATGTTCTTGATAAATAATTATTAATTATTAGCTAAACTTAATTATAAAATATATAGGTAATACAGATAAAATAGGTACCTAGTAGCTACTAGCCAGTGCCCAGGTATCATTCAATGTTGTTAAAAATACTTTTCAAAAGTATTTCAAATAGGTATTCAAATACTTCAATTAAAAAGTATTAAAATATTTATTTAAATACCTTTGCTAATAGGTAAGTATTTAAACACAAATATATTCAAAAAGTATTTCAAATACCTACTTTTAAATACATTTTATTTTAGCTTTGTTGTTTTCAGGTTCTTAATTTTTAAGACTAATTATTTGTCTACTGTGTATTGAATATAGAAAACAATTGTAGGTTAGTACAGAATTCTTTTCTTCTTAAAAATTGAATTATGTTTAAGTGATAATTTAAAACTTATTATTATTATGCAATTTTTTCATAGTCGAAAAACCAAACTAAAAATCTTGTTGGAAAGGATGTTGTATTTAATGTTTTTAAATACAAAATATAATAATTAATAAGTATTTGAAATATATTTGAAATATTTCTGTTCAAAAGTATTTCAAATGTATTTGAAATACAGAAAAGGTATTTAAATATTTAACAAGTATGGTATTATTATTTTGAATTTTTTAACTTACCTCATACGTTAACAATTTTTCAAACAATGTTTTATGCTTGAACTTTAAATGTTTCCTCATTGATGAAGTAGTAGCTTCTTTTCCAATTCCTTCGTAAACTTTTTGTTTACAATGATTACATGCAGCTTTATCAAGTTCTTTACAATTTTCAAAATAACCCCAAATTAAACTTGACTTGTTACTGTTAGAGGTTTGTAATGGCTCTATAAGTAATAACTAATAAGAAATAAAAATTATAATAATACATTAATAATTATATTATTCAAAATTGTATTAATGCATAATAATTATAAGTTAGCAATTTATCATGATGTTATGTACCTATTATGCATAAATATTAAATGTATAATAACAAATTACTAAGTATATTGTAGTAGTGTAGACTAATAGGTACGTACCATTAAATGACTAGTTCACCAAATTCATTATCAAAATTCGCATCGTCCATGATTACAGAATTATGGAATTTGCAAATATCTTCTTTTTATTAATGCTCAATTAATTATTTATATAAAGTACCTAATACAGTAATATCTATATAATTAATAATTATATAGTATGTAATTCCGTACCTTATATACAACTTCCGTGATCAATCGTCACTCACAACTCACAAGCAGTAAGTCAGTAGGTAGACACTAGGAACTAATCACTTTTATAAATTTATGTATGAACAACAAACTGACAAAGTAACAACTGAGAAATAAAGCAACAAGCTAGAAGTCTACAGCCCATAACAATATAATTTTAAATATTAATAATATCATACACATTGATTATAAATAGTAGATTTTAGATAAACTAGATATTAGATAATTGTCAATTGACAACATTTATCCTAGGTACCTATTTATTATCGGTGGGGATGTGCGTGGTAACTCTATTTTTAAATCGTATAGTAAACGTATAATTATTAATTACATAACGATTTATAGTCATAACACTCATACAACTATAGCACGGACTACGGAGGGGCTTGTACTATTATAATTTTATAAAATATTCGATTGCGGGCACACATTTTTTTTTTATTATTAATTACACGGGTACCGGGTTATGAAGCCGGGTACCGGGTATATTCCAGGGTAAAAATTTAGCTTTACACCGGGTACCGGGTACTGTCCAAGTTATCTTTTCATAATTCGCCGGGTAACGAGTATTAGTCGGATACTGAATATGAATCGGGTACCCAGTTTGGACTCGATAACCGGGTACCCGGAACACCTCTAAAAACAATACATAAGCGAGTATCTAGGTATGTAACTATAATACTATTTCAAATTGTTTTAGTAGCTGAAAATTCGATTCTGGAACAGTAATTACATTCACTTTAATGTTAGCTTCTTTGTTAGCATGAATGAAAGGATCATCATTAAAAGATGATAATATGTGCGTAATTTAACAATCATTTTCGTCCAACAATTTATCTTCCATACTACATTCTAAATTAGTGTTTTCTGTAAATATTATATTGGAATGGAAATATAATAATTTAAATTGATTTTTATTTAATTCGTCGTTGGTCGCGTCTTTTTTTTGTACTCCTTTGGTCGCGTGGTGAGAGATTCTCTCACTTTCTTCAATAAGTCTTATAATATGTAATAAACTACCAAAACACATTTATTATATAAATGAGCACTTATAAACTATATATATTTCAGTATTTATATATTTTTTTTCTTTTTTACAAAATAGATTACACATTACAACTTGAATAATCAAGCATTAACATATTGTTATTACAAAAAAAAAAATAATAATTAAACTTTTTATTCTTGAATTTGCGTATTACAGATACAGGAATCGCATATGGTTGTAGTATGTTTTTTGCAAATTGGATTTGAACATGTGCCGCAAATTACCTATATGAATAATAGTATATATAGTTACAAATATAAAATATTTTAATTATTAAAATATAAATTTACTATTACCACTGTTTATCGATTTTCCTTTTTTGGACAATAAGAACATTTTGCTTTTCCACTTGTACCGGTTCCAGTTTCTGGGCTTGAAATGACTCCACTAAATCGTGTAATTTGTTGTCTTAGAGGAATAGATAATGTTGGAATACTTTGTCGTCGAACCATATGAGGTTTGCATAGGTCTTTCCCTAATTGTTTTAAAAATTTGCGTCGTGGAACAACAATATCAGTGTTTGATTTGTAAATAATTTGACTATTTATTCCAGTAATGTTGAGTAAAGAAAAAAATTCTGTCAGAGGCCATCTGTGGCTGTTTCTTGAAACCGAGTATTCGCCTTTCAGTTCATCCACAACGTCTACACCTCCTTTTGACATATTATAAAATGAAATGACTTCTGGTAATTTTTTATCTCCCGAGTTTGGATCAATGTCACCTTGTGTATGCATTGTTGATAGCATCATAACATTTTTTCCTTTTTTCGGAACATATGACAATAAAAGACAATTATTGTCTCCAAATCCAAATTTTGTACTACATATTTGTCGATTTTTTGTGTCTAAAAAACATGTTGGTATCTCCCGTTTATTTTTTTTCAGTGTACCTACCATAGTAGTTTTATAGTCTTTTAGAAGTTCGACTGCTAAAGGGACTGAAGTGAATAAATTATCAATAGTAATATTACGGCCTGTTTTAGCAATTGGTTTTATCATACGTTTGACAACACTAGCTCCACTATTATTCTGTAAAAACGGTCCAATCGGTTGTTTGCCTGCGTAAATTTCCATATTTACTGTATAAAATACACGTGAATCTACCAAAGAAAAAATCTTTATACCATATTTATTAGGTTTATTGGCTATGTACTGACGAAATTTACATCGTCCCCGGAAGCCCTCACATAAACATTTCGTCGATTGTACAATATTCTCCTGGTGTATAAAATGATATGCAACGATTTACGAATTCATCAAAAACCGTTCTAATTGGTGCCAAATTGTCAATTTTTTTTCGTTCATTTCAAGTGTGTATGTTATCAAATCGTAAAGCACGAAGTAAAAGGTAAAAACGTCTTTCAGACATTACAGCACGAAAAATATCTGGAGAGAATCCATCGTTTGCCCACAAGTCGGAAAGATTAATGTGATTATTTCGCAACATACCAGCAATGTATAAGAGACCGATAAGTGTTTGAATTTCTTCTACGTCAGTATCTAAAACATCTTTGTCCCTTTGATAATTATCACGAATTTTTGCTAAATATATATTAGTACAAGTAGTTATTTCTTGTAAACAATCGTTGGGAAAAAAAAGTTCCCAAGAGTGACTTATAGTTTTTTGCTGCCGATTTTACACCAGGAAGGTGTGTTACAATATTTCTTTGTGGAGTTCTAACATTACAAGGAGGAGGGTCAGTATACCACTTGATAATATTATCTTTACCTTTATTATATCCACGAAAATCATTTCTAATAGAATCGTCAGAACAAAACATTTCGGAATCACTTTCACGTTCAACAGATTCATCACTATTTTCTAGATTATCTAATATGTCTCCATCACTGTCATCTTCATCGGGATCAAAATCATCTAACATATCATCTTCAGCTTCCTCAAGCCAAGCAGATATGTTATTATCCATGGTAAAATAATGCACAGAAAAAACGTACTTGTTTGGTCGCGTATAGAGAATTTCTCTCACCGTGTGTATACGAGTCACGTTAAACGGATACTGAAAATATGTAATCAATTACAAAGTCGTTTAATGCCCATCTATTTTTAGATTATCTGTATCTGATAAAGTATAGCACAATTAATAGGCAATAAACCTATATAACAGACAGACCAAAATAATATCGTGATGAGAGAATCTCTCACCACGCGACCAACAACGGGTTAAGAATCACCAGTTTTTGAAGTCTAAAGCTGTGTTGTTGTTACAAGCACTTCCAGCCATGCCTTTTAAGAAAGAAGCTGAACAAATTTTCCAGTTCATCTGTATTCAATTTCCTGGCTAAAATATATTCTTATGCATAGTATTTTCTTGAATAAAATAACACATTTTCCACATATGTATTGCATATAATTATTCCTTTTGACAAGTTATGTCTTGATTAAAAATATTTAATAAAACAAAATGTATTGTTTATTTTAAAGGATATGAAATGTTTGTATATTATTACCCTTTTGAAAAGGTAGTAATGATGTTTTACCAAGTGAGCTCATTGATTTTATAAGCTCATTCATCTTATCAAGTAATTAATTTTGAACATTTTCATTCAGATCATAATTTGGTATCCCTTTTCTTATTTTTGTTGTATGTTGAAGAGGTCAAACCCGTTTGTGCGACGACGTACCGGTGGGGCTATTAATTGATCATGACATTCCGACAGAACCAGTGATATACGGAAAGGACACGGAGCATAAAGACGTGGCGAAACAGTGAATGAGTTAGCATTGAAGATAGAGAAATTGATGAAGACTAATACAGCTATAATATGGACATCAGATAAAAGGCAATCACATGATACATGCACAACATGTAATTTATGTAAACATAGATTTTCAAACGATAACCATAAAGTTGCCGATCATTGTTATCTTTCTGGTAAATGTAGACAAACTTTATGTAACACATGCAATCTTACACGCCAAACACCAAACTTTATAACGATATTTTTCCACAACTTGTCAAACTATGACGCGCATCTGATAGTGACGGAACTAGGTCAGGACACCGAGTCTACAACAGTTATTCCGAATAGTGAAGAAAAATTTATTCGTTTTCGAAATATGTTTCAAAAAAATTAACTATGCGATTTATTGACTCTTTTCGCTTCATGGTGTCGGGGCTGCCAAAACTCGCAAAAAATCTTATTACACCGGGTCTAGAGAACTTCCGCGAAACCGCTAAAGTGTGTGCAGACGATGATATGAAGCTAGTGACACGAAAAAGGTGGTGTACCCGTACGAGTACACAAGATAGCTGGAGCAGTTTGGACGAGACAAGATTACAGAGTAAGAGGAATTTTTATAGAACATTGACGGAGACCGGGATTAAAGAGGACGATTACGAGGACGCGAAAGAGGTCTGGGACCACTTCGGTTGTAAAATTCTAGGCGAGTACAGTGATTTGTATCTCAAAATCGATGTGCTGTTGCTGGCGGACGTTTTTAAAAACCTTTGTGACACTTGTATGAGGGCATACAACCTGGACGCAACCCATTACTTCACCGCCCCAGGACTTAGCTTCGACGCGATGTTGAAGTAAACGAGGCAAAAGTAGGAGCTGTTGAGTGATTATGGTATGTTGTTGACGTTTGAGAATGGTGAGTATATTTATTTTTTATTTTTGAAATGTACCTACATATAAAAATCTTATATATTTGTATAGTTATACGTGGTGGACTAGTGCAGGTGAGCAAACTGTATGCAAAGGCTAATAATATAAAGACCTCGGGTTATGATGAGACCAAGGAGAAATCATAATTTTTTTTCTTATATAATTTGTAAATATCTATGTAAAACTATTTATAATGTATAATTGCTAGATATTTAAGGTAGAAATTTAAGATATATTGTATATATTTTATCCCCTTTATAATGTATAATTTGTAAATAGCTTCGCTATATAGCCGTGTAATTTATAATGTTTTTTCTTATATAATTAATCATGTTTTTCTGTTTCGGATGGAAGTCAATATTTATTGAATTTGTAAATGTTAACATATAAATTGTATGTATAGAAAAAAAACAATGTTAAAATATTTGTTCGAAATTGCCGCCGTTTTTCTTGCCACATTGGCAAACGGTCGGTGGACAGCGCATCGCGCGGCGCTTGAACGCAGAGGCCCGGCCGAGTCGCCACCGGCGACTTTAGAAGTTGTCTTTTCCGTACGCTCCATGCGAGCTGACCGTGCGTGTTTCGCGTCTGGCCGTATATTTTAGTGCGGTTTGGCGACAGACTCCTGGTGTGCTGTTAATCCACGTTTTGTATAATTGTATCGCACGTCGTGCTGATTCGTTGTATATACTATACAAAAGCGTTCTTGCAAA
>PVMI01021117.1:0-11478 GCA_008528875.1 Aulacorthum solani
TTTACCAATATCATCTGACCCCGGCTTTTATGAAACATTTAGTGACCGCTTCCTTGTTTATTTTTTTTAAAGCTGCTGTAGTCCACATAACTGCCTCAAGAACTGTTACATTTGGTTTTTTTTATATTTTCGTTATCTATAGACGAAATTACGTGTTTTAAAAGATTTATGCGGTAATGAGTTTTGAAATTTTTTATAATGCCTAGGTCAAGAGGTTGGCAAGTTGAAGTTACATTTGGTAGAAAGAATGTGAGTTTCACATTCTGTAAATTCAAATGGGGATGACTAGTCGGATTATCAAGAAAAAGGATAACCTTTCGGCCTTGCATTTTTCTATTGAAATTCGATAACCATTCTTTCATTAATTCTTGTGTCATCCAAGCTATACGATTAGCCTTCCACGTTACTCCAAGATCGTTGACGATTATGTTCATAAAACACCGGGGTTTTAACGCCTTTCCAATCACCAAAGGTGTTTCAAAATCGCCTTCCATATTAACACACAACATAACTTTAATTCGTTCTTTACTTCTTTTTCCACCACTGCAGTTCTCACCTTTGAGACACATTGTTTTATTGGGTAAAGTACGAAAAAATAAGCCAGTTTCATCTAAATTATAAATATTTTTTGGAACAAATCCTTCACATATTTCGACTAATTTATTATTCCAGTCGTCCACAATATCATGGTCAACGGAACTACTTTCTCCACAGATAGCTTTAAAAGCAATGTTGTGACGTTTGCGAAATTTTTCGAGCCATCCATTAGACGCTTTAAAATTAGTTCTACCCAAAGTTTTAGCAATTTCTATAGCTTTTTGCTGTATGAGAGGACCAGAGATGGGCAAATGTTTAGCACGGACGCGGCATAACCATTCATAACACACACGGTCTATTTCAAAGCCTTTACCTTCAATAAAATTCTTTTTTGTCTCTCCATTCAAGTTTTCATCACACCATTTACGCAATAGATCTACTCAGGACTTGAGTATGGTTCCGATTTGAGTTTTATCAACTTTAAATTGAGTCGGTAATTCATGAACACTTTGTTTTTTGCATCATAACATTTTATTATATCGATTTTATTTTTCAATGTCAAACGCGACCGTACCGGAGGCATGGTAATTACGATACTAACGAACAATGCTATTGATATCAGTACCTAAGCCATAACATCACTATCGTTCGTATAGGTTCTTATTTCATTTTGTAATTTTTCATCTTATCGTATTCATTAAATTATGATTTAGATAAATGTCTTTATCGGTAAAAAATATATTGTACATATATTACATATTGTATTGTATACCTACACAATAAGTTCGTATTTCTTGAACAGCTGTCCGTTATTTAGATATATTTAAACACTTCGGACTACCTAACCTGTCCGAGTCCGTTATTTAGAGGTGTCTGTTATTTAGAGGAGCATTATCTATTATTTTCAACGGGACTATGCCGGGACCGGAAATTTTGTCCGTTATTGAAAGGTGTCCGTTAAGAGAGGTTTCACTGTATAAAACATAAAATAAGTTTTTTTTTTTAAACCAACCTTGTTAAAAAAAATTATAATTATATAAAACTATATAAAAATGAGGATTACTTTAAAAAAAATGAACAGTTTAAATTTGTATTCTACGTTTTTTTAAGTTTGACCAATTGTGCTAATTTGTTAATATCCATTTGGTCTACAATATATTTTTGTATCCTACCTAATAGTGCTAAGGGATTTAATCGATCATCATTCATTGTTGATCTGAGAAATGTCTTCACTAATTTTAATTTACTGAATGTCTTTTCATTCGAGACAACAGTCACTGGAGAAAAATAATGCCAAACAACATAATAACTTAGCACATGGTAAAATATCTTTAATTTCTTCAGACTTTTTCATTAAAGATTTAAAATTGTTTGAATCATCCTGCAACATGTTAAATAATATTTCTAGTTAAGTTTGGACTAAGTCTAGATCTTTTAGATTAGAGCCTGAACTAATTAGTGGAAATATTTGGTTTAAATAAAGGTTGTGAAAATAAATTGAACAATGGCTGAACAGAAGAAATACATCGTTTTAAGTTGCTATTTGAAATGAGATCAGTGTATCAAGAACCAATTTTAATTCTCTTCGGTAAAATAAATGTATTGTAAATTCTACCTCAGTTGATGGTCTTAAGTCAATTCTTTCGTTACAAAATCTTCTACGATGATGTGTTTTAAAATAACTTTCGGGGCTTGTTCCAAGTAAAGTTGCAAAAGATAAAGCGCTGTCAATTTAATTATCTTTAGCTTGATCATAAGATTTTATATCAGTCATCATTTACATAGTACTATCAATTAAATCTATAGCATTAATTATACATAAATGTTTAGTTTCAAGTAAGTTTCGAGTTTCAGTAAGACATTTTAATTTTTACATAATATTTTTCATAAAAAATATAAAAACAATAAAATCAAATAAATGTAATTCTTTTGAAGGCCAAGTGCTAATGAGCCCCACAAGGCTTTAACAGTTTCTACTCTTGCTGTCCACCGTGTTTTTGATAAATTTCTTAGCTACAAGGCATTGTCAATTTCAGATAATTTTATATGAAGTATACCTATTGCTACTTGCAGAAAAAAATACAAAGATATTTTCTAAAGTATCAACCATATATGCAATGATTGTACTTGCATCACAACTATGCTCTAAACAAGTGTTAAGCCTGTGAGCTGGACAAGGTATAAATAGAATTTCATGACCAGTCAGTTCTGAAAGTTTCACATAGGCTCCATTAAATTTTCCAGACATATGGCTTGAAAAGTCATATGATTGAAAAGTTATTAACCCTGGATTCAACATGTTCTAAGATATTGATAATTTGTTTAGCTGTATCTAAACCAGTCTTAATTGTTCCTTTTGAAATCTCTAATAGTCGCTCAACGGTCTTGCCTTGATTATTGACATACCTTGTACATACTGCTAAACGATCATCATGTGTGATATCTGAAGTTGTGTCAGCTGATACAAAATAAATGATTGCTTCATTTATTTCATTTATAATTAAATTACTTGTTTCATACTGACGTTGGTTGATAAATATCTATTTAATTCCTGTTGTAATTCACAGTCATCTGTTTGCACCAAGGAAGTAAATGGGTTGCGAACCCAGTCATACTGTTTCACATTCAAGTCTGGAACATAATATTTCCATGACATTTGCAAGGCCTGCAAGTGACTTCGTATGATTCCCAGAACTTCAAGATTAGAGTTTTCTTGACCTGTAAAAAGTGGAAACATAGCTGTGTTTCCTTGATCCAAGTTTGTACACCAAATGGAGATTTTTTCTCGAAAAGCTGAAAGTTTGTCGATGGAAGTTAATACATTTTCTAATGGCCCTTGCAACCTAGAATTAACTAGGTTAAGATGTTGAAAAATGTCAGCCAAGTACTCAAATTTTGATATCCAATCGTGATCTTCCAACTTAAAAATTCTTCATTAGACATACACGAATGGTGTAACTGTCAGATTTATCAATAGTTTCTCAAAATTACCTGGATTCCTCAAAATGAGTTGAATATGACAAGTGCGTCGATACCAGAGTTTACCAGGTAAGAGAGAGGAAGACCCGGTAAGGTTTTTGCTCCAGGCCGAGGCAATACTTAAATAAACTAGTACCCACGTAGCTAGATCGGTGACTGTTTTGGCCCCTCAGCTGAAGGCACAGGTAGGAACATGGTGGGGAACCATGAGAGCGTTGGACTTACCATAACAAGAATTCAAATCCGAACTATTGAAAAAGTTCATGCAAGTATTCAATGACTGATAACACTCAGCGAATTACGAGCGCTTGCAAATGTTCTGGATGGTAGCAAGGCCGTAATATCGAGCACCAGAGGATCACCAAAATTAAAATGGTTGGATAAAAGAAAAGCTGAGAGTATTGGGAAATCCCAGGTGCCGAATCCAAAGCAACGACTATCTTCGGGATCAGGATGCAGGGTATGTGTTAGTCATGACCATTGGCAAGCTGCATGTCCAAAAAGAAAGTCGGAGCCGGGAAACGCCAAAACGACCATGAAGTAACCGGCGAAAAAGTCACGAGTGGTAAGCAATGGAGTTCAACTCGGGTAATGAATAACCAAATATTACAAGAATTGACTCGAAAAAACTTAACTTCGGAGCGTTACGGACCGGAGACTCGGGAAAGGGTCCGAAGAAATCGGGTCAGAAAAGTTCTGACGCGGTGAGAGTCGGTAAGAACGGAATTTCTCCGGAGAAAAACTTTGGTCACCCGAATATAACCTCCGGAGTGAGGATTCGTCCGGTGAAAACCATTGAACCTTCGGAGAAATCGCCAAACCATCTGAGGAAATCCATCGAAAGCGACGTTCCGGTGAAGAAACCACAGTTCGTGACAATGGACCGGGTAGATGGGTCGGTGACGGAGAGGTGGTCCAACCACCTGGACAACAAGTTGGGAAAATCAATCAGGGTTGAAAATGTTCAGGATTAAAGTGAAAATCTCACCAAGGTGAGTTATTTTTCTAAGGACAATGTTGCGGACAGCATTTCAAGTGATGCGGAATTGAGGAGTTAACACAGCAGTTGTTAATTTGTCTGGTGACAGCCGAAGATTTTCCCGAGGAGTTCGTCCCTTATCCACGGGAAAAGTGCAAGAGAAGAGACTCAGATACGGACTCAAAGTTCGAGTCGAGAGAACGCTTTGCGGATCTGCGAACCAGGGTGTTAGAGTCTCCAGCCATTGCGATGGTGTCAACGGGGAATACTACAGGGACGGATGTTCCGTTACCGCCCATAGAGCTAAAGTTTGCACTCTGGGCAGTAGTAGCGCTACTGGACTCCCAAGCGGCGAGGACATACGTCAGACCATGGCTAAATACACAGGCATGTCAGTAAAATTACGTATTTTCCTTATCACGGCGCATGTGCCCCAGACTTGGAATAAACGGTAATTAAATGGAATAAATAGTATAATTATATACATAAGGGTGTTGATAAAGAGTTCATGATAATAAATAATGAATAATAATATATACTTTATTATACAATAAATTTATTCAACTTATGTTGGTAAGAGTATTTAGATAAACATTTTTCTTGTTCATTCCTACTAAGGTCTCTTAAATGTATATATAGTCGGGTGCGGACAAGGCATAACAACACTTCTAACGGAATGGAGCTTTTTGGTATCATAGTTTGTAATTTTTCAGCCAGTCTTTGAACAATACATTTTTCTTTGTCAAAGTTGACATTGAAAATACTTTCAAGAATTTCGCTGATACTCAACAAAGTTTTTGATGGACGAACAAGATATCCTAAAAACATACAAACAAATTGATTGTTGATATTGCATATACATTCAAGTGATAAGATAAATTGTAATACTTAATAACTTAATAACCTTTTGATATGTAAGCAATCCAGTCATTGTCTGGCTTTGAAATTTTATCTTCTAAATATGGATATTTTGTTTGATATTTTTTGGCTACAGAACCAGCAATATATTTTAAATTTTCTTCCTCGGACTCATTGGTGGAAGAATAAAGTTCATTGATTGAAGCCTTGAAAAAATATTTATGATATAATTTATAATTCCTTATCATTATGCATTATTTTACTTCTAGTTCAAACGAATTTAGTAAACTGAGCTGGTCTTCGTTCATGTCAAATTCATCAGAATTGTTAGAATCGTTTTCTAAAATGCCTGAACACTCAAACACTTGTGCCGTAAACAAGGTGATATCATTACATGCTATATCACCAGCGCTCATTATGCATTGCTCATTCTGGCTGTCTTCAGTGTTTTGATTAGATGTAAACACCACTGAACTGTGTTTGCCTAATATATTGCTGAAAATAAAACAGTTAAAAATGTAATATTGGTTTACTAAAATGATATTACCGGTATTTGAAATCTACAGGTGTAGTGTGATCATTACATCCACCCATTGCTCTAATGAAGCTAAAAAAGTTTTCTAGTACATCCTTTTTCAGGCGACGTGTTAAGCCCCTCATACACGGTCAGTTTTGAATGACAATCAATGTGATTGACAGTCAAGTATGATCATTGACTGACGATTGATAATCACTATATACGGTCAATCAAAACTGACAATCTTCAGTCATTCGGATATTTTATTTTATAAGTCAACACAATTGTCAGTATCGAAAGTCTGGTGTATCGTGTAGTTGTTTTTCTTGAAAATTAAAATTTGCATAATGAATGAAGGAGGTATTATTGGAATTGCTATTTACCTAGCGTGTGATAAAACGAAAAAAACGAAAAGAAAAAAAAGATTTTCAATGAAAGAATGGCTCAAAAAAAGGAACACATTTTCCCATCATAATCTTCTAGACGAATTTCGACTATCTTCTCCATCTGACTATAGAAATTATCTTCGCATGGACAACACGACATTTTCAGAGTTATTAAATATGATTACACCAATGATAGAAAAACAGTATACTTGTATGAGAGAACCAATTTCTCCGGCCCAGCGTTTATCATGTACGCTACGATACCTGGCTACCGGCGTTAATTTTGAAGAACTTAAGTTCATTACCGCAATCGCTCTCCAAACAATTGGAAAAATTATAATAGAAACATGTGAGGCTATAATAACTGTACTAAAAAATAATATAAATGTAAGTAAATTTATTTATTTTTAATTCATTAAAAAAATGTTTTCAATTTGTTTAAATAGTTAAAAAATAATAAAAGTAATACATCTTAATTCGTATATTGAGTGTCGTTAAGAAGTTCACTGAAACTATTGTAAGCTGTCGTGTTTGAAACTTGTGGGGTCTCCCATGTATGTAAAGACAGTGATGAATTTGAATTTGAAGATAATAAACAGGCGCAGGTTGAATAAATGTAGATGGTGTTGAAGAGCTTGAGCATACACAAGAATGGTTAATTTTTACTGAGTGTCTATTTAGAGTTTTTAAGCTACCTTCAAACAGGATATCGTTAATTGCTTTTTGAGCAAACAGTTGTTAGTCTGGTTTAAGTTTTCCTAGTTCAATTCCCCACGATTTTACTACAATGTCGTTATCGGATGTAGATTGTTGTAGGCGGCTGCATGCTAATTCTAGTAAATCATTCTTTCTCTTTTCTTCAGAATATTCCATTTTTTTCTTCTTTTTTTGTGGTTCGTGTGAAGTTGTTTGAAGAGTTTCAAGGGGGCTTGTTTCGAACATATTATATTCCTTTAAATAAAATAACATAAATAATTAATTGATATTTTTTATCGATTTCAGATACCTGCATCAGAAGAAGAATGGAAAATTATTTCTAATAACTTTGAATCAAAATGGAATTTTAATCATTGTTTGGGGGCGATCGATGGCAAACACATAGATATAATAAAACCTCAAGAATCTGGTTCGTATTATTTCAATTACAAAAAAACGTTCAGTATTGTTTTAATGGCAATTGCAAATGCCAACTATGAATTCATTATGGTGGATATTAATTCCAATGGACGAGTTTCAGACGCAGGTGTATTTTCAAATACTTTGTTTTACAAGAATTTTAGGGAAAATAAATTAAAGATTCCGGAACCAGATTACCTACCAGGATTAAGTGACATATTTAAACATGTTTTTGTAGCGGATGACGCATTTCCGCTTTCAAATAATCTGATGAAACCCTTTCCACGTAGAAATTTAAGCAAAGAAAAACGTATTTTCAATTACAGATTATCGAGGGCTCGTAGAATTATTGAAAATACTTTTGGAATTCTAGCATCACGATTTCGAATACTTTTAAAAACAATAAATTTATGTCCGGAAAAAACCACAATAATCGTTCGTGCCTGCTGCCATCTTCACAACTTTTTACGTCAACATAAAATGGAAATATTTTTACATGATAGTGTTGATTTTGAAAATATTTTAACTGGATACATGGAACCAGGAAGTTGGAGAAATCAAGATGAGCAATTAGAATTTATGAAAAGATTAAATCATTAATACTTGTATATTATTTATAATACATAGACGGTCAACTTAACAATTGATTGATTAAAGTATTAAATTATTAATATTTATTATTCATTTTGTTTACTTGTTAAAGCTGTTATCTTGACTCTTTATATTTAAAAACTCCAAATGAATATTGGGATGATGTATTCTCAACCTCAAGTGCTTTATCAAATTACTAGTGTTACCTCCTTTAGCTTCAAAATTATTTTTGCACTTTAAACATCTCCCTTGGTCTTTGTTCAATTTGTTGAAAAAATTCTTCACTTATGACCTTTTTCTTGGCATGGTTTTCTAAAAGAAAAAATCATTATAATATTAAGTATTAAATATTAAATAATTACTAATACTAGGTTGAAAAATGTTTGTGAGTAACTTGAAAGGTTCTCTGAACTGAACAGATCAATTATCAATAACAAGTTCAACTTACCTTTTTAAACAATTTAACATCCTGCAATATACTTTGAAATATAACTAAATAGTTATGTTTTACTTCTTATAATAAATGCGATTAATTATTATTTAATTATAAACTTATAAATACGATGTCGATGACTCTATATGTTCAGTCGTTTAGTGTACGTTATTATTAATTCATCTGTTAAAGTCATTCTTACAACAGTTATGATTCGCATTATAGTAATTTACATTACGCATTTACATTGGTAAACAATAACGTTACAAAAATAGAATCTATTTTAATTTATATTATTGCATGGAGGCATAATAATTTATAGTGTATAACTTTTTTTTTTTTTTAACATTTATTTGAATACATACAATCTGTAATAATGGTTACAATAAGCATATGAGCTGAAATTACAATTGTTGTGAATGCGTGAGGTGAGTAGCAACCCAGCGGTAACACTCGACATGATATTTAAGGTTATTTTTACATTACATTATGTACATTTTACATATTTAAGTATATATATTTTTTTTTCCTTATTTATTTAATTTAATTATTAAAGTAGTGACAAATTAAGGTATCTAAATCGCGACACCAGCGTCTCTTTAATCTTCTCGGTGGATTACCTGGAATGTTTGCGGAGTTGAGGGCGAGAATAAGTGGGTTGGGATGGTTTGTAAGGCGAGAGCGGTAGCGCTTGTAGGAGGATGTGGCCACTTCGGCTACAGTCGGTAGTCCAAGATCAGAGTGTAAAGTATGGTTGGTAACGTAAAAGGGAGCGTTGGTGATTATACGAAGTGTTATTGATTGGGACGTTTGCATTTTATATATGTTCGATTTTTTTGCCGTTCCCCATAGTTGGATACCATAAGCCCAAATGGGTTTCAGAAGGGTTCTGTAAAGCAGTAGTTTATTCTTAAGGTTTAGTTTGGATTGTTTGCCTAGCAGTGGGTAAAGACTTTTTCGTCTGGAGTTAAGTAAGAGGCGTTTTTGTTTAATATGCTCGGCCCAAGTTAAGCGTTTGTCAAGAAGTAGGCCTAGGTATTTAACTTTGGTAGCTGATGGTATTATTTTGTTTGCCAGAGAGACAGGAGGGACTACGCCTTGTCTGAGAGTAAAAGTTATATGTGAAGACTTTTCGTTGTTTATTTTTATTTTTCAGTTTGAATACCATACTTCCATGTCATTAAGATGATGTTGTAGATGTTGGCTGGCGACAAGAGGGTTTTCATTAGAGGTGAATATGATTTTGCCTTCGGCAAATTCAGCTACTGATGTATTAGGAGAAATTGGTTGGTCTGCGGCGTATATGTTATAAAGAATTGGGGACGAAATGGCACCTTGGGGTACGCCCGCTAAGATGGGTGCTAGGTTTGAGAACTCTGAGCCTACTTTAGTTACAAAGTGGCGATTTTCTAGATATGATTTGAAGAATAGGAAGTAGGGAAGAGGGAGAAATTGCTTTAGTTTATACAGAAGTCCAGTGTGCCAGACTTTGTCGAATGCTTGAGCACCATCGAGTAGCACTGCGGAGCAGTAGAGTTTGTTTTCGAAGGAGTACGCAATGGCGTCGGTTAAGCGATGAATCTGGTGTATGGTGGAGTGCTTGTTACGAAAACCAAATTGGGTATGAGGCATTATGTTTTTATCGTTAACGAGCTGTGATATGCGTTTGATAATTAATTTTTCACAGAGTTTTGAAAAGAAAGGAAGAAGGCTTATTGGGCGATATGATGATGTAATGTCAGGGGGTTTGCCAGGTTTTGTTAATAAGATAATTACTGAGACCTTCCATTGGAGGGGCATGTAAGATAGTCTTAATATAGAATTAAGAATATGGGTTAGGTGAATAATTGCTTTTTTAGGGAGTTGTCTAGCTACCTTTGATTTATCCCGGGTGATTTTTTAAGAGGATAAGATTTAATATAGTATTGAACCTCGTTTGATGAGAACGGTTTGGGAGCAAGATAGAGAGGTAGCGGGGAGAAGAGGGAGTTTTCAATATTTGTGTCTAGAAGATTGTTGTTAATATCATTATGAGGTTGAAAGACTTTCGAGAGGTATGAACAAAAGGCATCTGCTTGTTATTTATCTGTTTTGCACCAGTTGCCGTTACTATTTTTTAGTGGAGCTTGGGCGGTTTTCTGCTTCAGGCACCTGCGGGTTGCCCTCCAGAGTGACCCACTTTCCGCGGTAAGTGAGGAGGTCCAGTTATTGAAAGATTCATTTCTTATTTTAGTTAACATTCGTTTTAAGGATAAGGCAAGATTATTGAGTAAGTTTTTGTCTGAGAGAAGTCTAGTGCGTTGCCATCTAGCTCGAGCACGGCGCTTTTGAGTAATTAGTTCTCTAACGTGGGTGGGAGTTGAATGGGAGTTGGCATAATAATTTTGGATGGTAGAAGAATTCCAAGCAGCTGATTGAATGGATTCGGTGAAATTCTGAACTGCATCCTCCACCTCGTTTGGGGTCTTTAAACTAATATTGAGGTTTATTTTTGAATTTATTATTTCACAAAATTTAGTCCAGTTCGTAGAATTGTTCGTAAGACATGCTTTGTTTGGCTTGGAGGAAGGATGACCGTCTAAAGAGAGAAAGACTGGAGTATGGTCTGAACTTGGGTCTAATAAGTTTTTTATTAGATGATTTAAATTAGTTGGAATTTTGGTAACGAAAATGTCGAGTATGTCCGGACGCTTTTTGGTAGAAGTAGGCCAATAGGTCGGATTTGGGGGATTAAGGATAGTGAGATGATTGCTGGTAATTGATTGGAATAAAGAGTGCCCTTTTGGATTTGTTGAGTGACAGCTCCAAGTTTGGTTTTTGGCGTTTAGATCGCCTCCTACAATGAAGTAGCGACCAAGAGAGTTAAAAAAGGAATCAAATTGTGAAGGCGTGATTTTATGTTTGGGGGGACAGTATGCTGCTGCAACGGTTATTGGCACGTGATTTAAGTTAATATTAACTATCGCCGCTTGTAGAAAGTCGTTATTAACTGGGGGGGGGGCGGTGGTAAATTGGAGTGATGATCTGATAAATGATGGCGGCACCACCGTGGGCGGTGTTGTCGGGATGGCATGAGGAAAAG
>PVMI01021119.1:0-10482 GCA_008528875.1 Aulacorthum solani
GAATGTATATATAAATAAAAAAATAAAAACAAAAATACGAATAATCTGTATAAAAAATAAAATACATGGACAAAAAATAAAACAAAATAAATAAAAAAATATTGTATCTTTAAAACAGAAGTGTATCACAACCTGACGAGGACAAACGGAATACCTACTATAATATATAATGTCCAATTTTATAGGATGGAAATTCGAATCGATTATAATTTAATACAATTGCGATATTAAAATGTACAAAATATAATATTATATTATACGAGTACGTCAAAATCTGGTAGCGGTATACACATCATCATTAACGATACTTAAATAATAATTATTACTATTATACGACTTCAAACAATTACAACGAGTGACGACCACGACGACAACACGATACTTGAGCATAATAGGCAAGAACAACAGGTAATGCATGCGTTGGCGGGTCGCGGGTGCGTGTCTTATTGGATAATAAAGGGTTGGGGGAGCTTCATGCCGTCTCGTCTGCCATGTTGGAGTCCCGCGTGATGTCCATCGCACTGTCGTCATCCTCGTCCTCTTCGTCGTCCACTTCCATTTCGAACAGCCGAACCTTGTGCCGGCTGTGTGACAACAGCACGGCCACTTTCCGGGTGCCGCTGACCGCGAAACTCGAGGAAGCCATGTTTTCCATTACTCGGCACGTGTAATCGCTCAGCGTGTGACAGCTTTCGCTACCGTTGCTGTCGGCACTGGGCTGGCCTATCCGGCATGTGCTCAGTCCGTCCGTCGAACAGTGGCTGCGTACGCTGCTGGTGGGCAGCTGTACGAACAGCGAGAACCGGTTGGACGAACGGTCGAGTGTCTCCGTTAGCACAGACAAGTAGTCGGGTGAATAGAACTGCACGTCGTGCAAGGTCTGCTTGACGCCGTCGCACGAGTAGAACACGGTGGTGCTGCGGAGCGTCACCTCTTTTGTGTCGCTGTACGCCATCAGCTCGTAGAACCCAAAGTCGTGGGCGCTGAGGTCCCGAACACAGCACACCAGCAGCTTGTGATTGGGCAGGTCCACCATGTCCACCCGAGTGCGGCCGAACGACAGCCCCGAAGTCGCTTCCAGCGGCACGTTGTCGTACAGCACGAACGTCTTGTCGAAGAACGTCTTGCGCTGAGCGAAAATGTCCATCAGGTCGGCCTTGAGCCCGGCGAACTGTTGGGTCAGCGATTGGTACCGGGACGAAGCCACGATCAGTTCGTTCTCTTCCAGGCACGGATTGTCCTGGAGCAGTGACCACCACTGGCTGCGCGTGTCGTACGGGCACTCCAGGTCACTGTCCAGAAAATACTGGCCCACCCGGTCCAGTTTGTAGTCTTTGGCCTTGGCTCCGGTCTCTCCCAGCCCGTTGATGTACTCGGCCAGCATATTGAGTTCTTGTTGCGACGTGTCGGACAGCGACGGGTCGATGGCCGCGTTCTCGTCGTTTAGTCTGATCATCATGCCATACAGCCACTTGAAGAACAATTTGTACCGGGTCAGCGACTCTTCGATGACGATTTGCACCTCGTTGCACTTCATCAGGAACCCGTTGACCGACCGTAGGGCTTTCTTTACGCTGTGCTCCGTCAGTCCCAGACATTCGTACTTCTTCAGCGACATTCCGGATATCTCCACCAGCTGGAACAGAATCTGGTTGGTCACCTCCGACAGTTGTTTCACCACTAGTTTCTGAACGTTGGTGTGACTCGACTCGATTGACAGGCCGATTTTCTTGATGCCCTTATCAGTTAAATCTCTTTTTAGGAACTGGTCCATGCGTTCAGTTAATATACCATAGATTAGCAGTTCCAATAGATCAGTAGACACCATTTCCGGGTCTTCTGGACAATAAGAGCTCAGTTTCAGTTCCATTTCCATTAACGATACATGCTCCCACGTTTCTAGTATGTTTTTCATCGTTTGATCTAAATAATCTAACGAAGACAGCAACTGATCGTGTTTGAATGCCAAATCATAAACGTCGTCCCAGCACGTGTCGCACTCTTGTAATTTAATCGTCACTATTTCTATAGCACCATAATAATATTGAATAGCCACATATAAATAACTAAAATCTACTGGCATGTGTATGTTTAACACTGTGCTTTCTTTTTTAAACACCTCGGCCAATTTAATGGATCCACACAAAAATATACCCAATGCTAATATTTGCACTTCACAATTGTCCATACCCACTAACAATAAATTCAACGTATCTTGGACTTTTGAAATCTTGTTCTCCTCTTCGGGTGTATCACGAAGGACCAAGCTTTGAAGTTCTGGGAGATAATCAAGACCATTCATCTAAATTAAATTACATATGCATTAATATACATAATATGAAAATAGATACAACTTAATAATAGGCCAGGCTTAACTTTATGCAATTTTTTATTAGTTGTTAAAACAAATATTATATGACAATTGAAACAAAACAAATTCATTTTAGTCTTGGTTTAAAATATAAAACTGTATTTTGCATACTGGTTCTTGTTTACTTAAAATTGAAATATTGATTTCCTTTCTTCATTAAAATTTAAAATAAACATATCATTAAATAAATTTTCAATTTAGGGAGTCAGAGAGATTTAGTAATTTGAATTATTTTCTCATAAAAATCATGTACATTTTTAATATTTAATACCTGTACAGTATAATATTGTGCAATATTAATACAACTAGATGCATAATTTATCTATAACATCATTAGTATCATAAATAGGAAGTTGAAGACAAATATATTCTATTTTATCATAATATGTAGTACAGGTATTATGTTTTGAATTGAATGTATACATATTAAATAATTAATGTTTACCCACAAATGCATAATTTGTCAAGCCTTGAAACTAAGTAATAATCAAATTCTAAAAACCTTAATCAATACAGAATCGATAGTGTCTTTTTTCTGAGGTTTTTCTTGCTGTACCCACACCAAACAAGTAACTTTTCTCTCAGTAGTTTTGCTGAAAGCGATGTCTTTATTTTCCACGTCCACTAACAATAAATCACCTAAAATAAACACACATAGAACTTGTCTGTTTTGTGCAATTACAGCATCTAAATTATAATATAACTCACGTGAATCATACGCTACAGCCAGCTGTTTTCCATCGGGTCTCCAAGCCATTGCAGTCACCAATGTCTTATCTTTTGGAGCAGCTAAAGACCAGACTCGTTGCCATGTCAGACGATGTAAAGAAACCTCGCCTGAAAAAATACATACACAACTAATCAATCTAGTAAAAAATTAAACTTATTAACACCAAATTATCATTGCGAATTCTTGTTTACCATGTTCCTTGGCTATGGCTAACAGATCCATTTTGTTAGACCATTCCATTTTCAATACTTTAGTGGGCACATGCCGCTCTTCCAATTGTTTCATACCATTTCCGTACATGGTAGTCATATTAATGAAGTAAAAAAGGACTTCAAACTTTAACAAATTGTACTATTATAGTATTATTTAAGATTTGACATGTTTTATTTTGTTTATAAAACTATGATATGGGTGACGTACAACAGTAATTTGTTATACCTATCATGGATTAAACAAGTGTCAGTGTTAGTCGTTAGAGGCTCGTAGTGACAATTCGCAATTTTATTTGAAAACCGATTCAAATATTCAATCAAACTGACTGTCGTTACTCGTTATCAAATTTATCAATTATAATCATGCTTATCATTTATTCTGTGGTCGTACTATTGTCCGGGCCAAAAATATGGTCATGGTTTACCGCCTTTTATAATGGCCATGATCATGGTTGTGGTATAAGGGGCTTGGAAAACATCCAGTCGTTATCAACCACAGATATATCTTATCAGATTCGCTGTTATCAGTTGTTATCAAAATCGGGAAAACTGTACCCGTCCCAGAAAGAAGGAGCTTTCAATGCATTTGGCGACACTGTTCGGATAATAGAGTGAAAATAATATGCTGTGATAAGACGAATTTGCCGACTAACAAGAAGTAGCATTAAAACAATATTAATATTATTATTGTAATTTTGTATTTTGTAGCTGAAGTAGTTAATTAGGTAGCGACTAGCGACCATTAATTATTATTTTTTCACGTATTAAGCCACCAAGGCGTCAACAATAAATTCAAATAATTCAACTTCTCCTTCGACTCAATTTATTTATTTTATGCACTTATAGGTTTTGTTAATTACGTAATACGTCAATCGATTCTTTTTTGTAAGTACATATTTTGTTTCTTGCGAGTCCCGAGTTCCTAAAGAGTAAGGATGTCATGGATACCTTTAGAATCCAACCCAGCTGTGAGTAAACTACTATTAATGTTTTATACAAATATTACTGTACAAACTTAATTTTGCTTTAACTATGCTTTTGGCTGGTAATTTTTCAATTCGAGTGAGGCATACAACGTGATTCTTGAATGATTTTTTTCAATTTATTTTTTGGGTGTACAGAAGTTTAAAAACTTACAAAATTATTTGAAATAATACAAAACCCTTCTAAATTATAAGTTAAACACAAATATAGTAGTCATATATATATATATATATATATATATGTGTGTGTTAACATTTCCAAATAGTTTCAATAAAATCAGATATAAAGCTTTAAATACCATCAAAACAGCTTTAAAACAAAAATATTAACACTGTATTTTATTTTTTGGTACATTTAACTTCAATACACATACCTACATGTTAGTAAATAAGTTTTTAACAGTCAAAATTATTGTTCAAACAACCATAAAATGATTTACTTACATTCCTATTTATTTATTTTGTTAACAAATTAGCAAAGCTGCTTTTGTTTTAAAAAGTTTTTAATCTTTTTCTACATTATACCTATGCTTTTAAAATTAATTTAATTCACAATTAAAGTGTACATACCTATATATTTAATATAATATTACATTGATCTTTTTTATAGGTGATGAACAAGGTAAGAAATAACTTAGAAAACTTTGAAAATGTTGACGAATTCAGGTAAAAAGTAAAATGTTTCAAATTTTGATTGAAAAATTAAAAGGTTTGTGGTATTCAATAAAAGTAGTATACAACTAAATTAGGTATGCCATAAATAAAAATATGTTATTATAGCAAGTGCACCAAATCAATTATTATATTTTATCAGGAAATAATTTATTGCCCAGTATAAAAAGACTAGCACGACTAATTTGCCCTTTCGACGGCCAAAACTTTTTACTATTGGGAATGGGAGATTCAGTTGTTAGATCAATTGTCTGGTTGTTAGAGTTCATATAATATGCTCATCGGTCGTTGGCTTATTTTGGTCGGGTGATTAAATCCTACCCTTTTTTATCTAATTAATTTGTTACTAAAATTAGTAAAATCTCGTAAAATCTATTAGTAGATACAAATATTTTTATTTTTGTAGTCATGATTTAATCAGTTTAGCCATCTATTAATTAATTAATTAATTTTGTCTGTACCTCTTAGCTGATATTTTTTATATCAGTTAATTCAGATATGAAAAATATTTGTATACATTTGTTTTAGTTTTTGCAAAATTTGGGAGTACCAAGTGAATGGGAAGTATGTGATATTTTTGGATTCGGGCCAGATGAACTTGCAATTGTTCCTAGACCAGTTGCTTCTGTAATTTTGTTATTTCCGTACAATGATGCTGTAAGAATTATTTAATTATTTTTATTTTAGTAGCAGACAAAATGCAATTTATTAGTGATATTATATTAAATTTATTTGCAGTATCAAAAACGTAAGAATGAAGAAGAGTTGAAATTAAAAGATAAGGGTCAACAAGTATCAGATGATATATATTTTGTCAAACAATATGTTCACAATGCTTGTGGAACCATGGCTTTAATTCATAGTGTTGCTAATAATAGAGATAAGTAAGATTGATTGTCATTATGCTTATCATGAAACTTATGAATAAAAATTAAATAAAAATTTTAGGATACAACTAAATGATGGTATATTAAAACGTTTTTTGGATGATGGAAAAAATATGTCTCCAAGTGACCGTGGTGAGATGTTGACCAAAGCTGAAGATATTATAAATACTCATAGGGAAATCGCTATTGAAGGACAAACTGCCGTAAATATTTTTTTTATTATTCCTAAAAATTGTTATTATAATTTTTGTGTTCACAAATACTTTAAAATAATAATACCAAAAGGTCAGTGTTAATTTACTAGTGTGAACAATTCTAAAAATCCCTGTAGGTAGTAATTAAAAATTTTATTTTATTTTAGGCACCTAATCCAGAAGATGTACTACCTTATCACTTTGTTGCATTTGTTTGCAAGGACGGTTGTTTATATGAATTAGGTTTGAATGAAATCTATTAATTAGTATTTTATTAAAATTGATTTAATTGAGTAATTTATTTTTATTAGATGGCGGAAAGTTTGATCCTATTAATCATGGACCTACAAATCCAGATTCATTGCTTGAAGTAAGTTTGTAGTTTACAATTTGTACAAAATACTTTTGCATAGTGCATTATTTAATCAAATGTTTTTTTTTAATTATAGGATACAGTTAATTTAATCCAAGAAAAATTTGTTGTTCAAGATCCCGATAGTATTTACTTTACCTTACTGGCATTGTCAAATGTAAGCGATGCTTACTAATAATTTAAAATTACATCATTTTTATATTTGCTTTGTGATGGATTTTTAACAAAAAATTTTTTTTTCTTCAAGCTGATTTATAATATTAATATTATCATTACTTACTTTTTATAAAAAATTATTAATATTTTTATGATGATAAAATACAAATGTAATTTTTAATTATGATAGTTTCTGTAAAAAATAAATAGTTTTTTTCAAATGGCAAACTAATTTGTTTGATTTTGAGTATATTTTTTTTTAGAAATTAGAGAAGCTGGTAGTGATTGTAATTTAATTTGGGTTGAATAGTTTTGTAATATTACTGGAAAGATTATTTATGGTATTAAATTTATGCTAAGCGCTAAGGTACTCTTACAATTTAATAAGACTGTATTGGAAAGAGTATGTTAGAAGGTTTTCTGTAGCCATTATCAAATTGTATGCATTATTTCATTACTTTAACTAAGTTTAAGGTTAGCATCAAGAAGTGGCCAAATAATTATGTGAATTTGTATTCATTTAGTTTTTTTAGATATGTTTTATTTATGATTATCTGCTCACAATTTTAACTAGGGTTTTTATATCATGATTTATGAATTTCAATCAAAAAATAATCTTCTGTTATTATTATTAAATCATTTTTACCATTTTATTAAACTAAATTAAATATATGTAAATAAATCTAAATAACAATTTCTAAAGACTTTCCAGTAGTCTAATGTTAAATTAAATTAAAAGGATTTTCACTTTTCAGGACCAAGATCATACTACCATCACAAACATGTATACTCCTCCTTAGAAAATGTTTACTTACATTCGTGTTTAATAGGAAATGGTAGAAGTTAGTAAACTGCTAAAAATTCATATTTTTTATTTACACGATATACATTGTAAGATATAAGTCATCACTAAATTTCTTGCTATTTAAAATATTCTAATATTCAAACTATCACAATACAATGAATTTTAAATCTATGAATTATAATATTGATTGTTGTTTTGGACATCCATTACTTTTTTTAAAGAAGAATTTAAATAATTATATATAATGAATTTTGGAAATTATTTTGTACCTAGTTAAAATATTCAATCTTATAACTAAATGTTTTCACATCCAAAATAAAGACCATAAATGGTTTTCATTCTAAACTTTTTCAACATTTGATAAGATACTGTGGCCATATTTTCAACACTGTGGATCTGCATTTTAGTTGATTGCATTATCTATTATAGAATCATTACGTTTTTAATTGTTTAATTATTTAATTTTTACCTAATAGCTTCCTGCAGCTTATTGAATTTTCAAGTGATTTGTAAATAAGTATAATTTTTATTATACCAACAAAATACAAGGAACAAAATTATTATGCACTAAATAGCAAACGGGTAACATATTTTGTAAATATTTATAACATGTAAGTTTAACCTTGATTAATAACACAGGATGAACGTATTTTTAATCCACCAGATCTTAACTTTGCTTGTCAATAGTAATATTATATTACATATTTTTATTTATTTATAATTATTATTGTAAATTCAGAGCATTTTAAAGACTGCTATGGCCTTTCACTCATAAGTGCTGTATTAAAATTGCATATACAGAGCGCCGTTTTACAAAAATTAAAATCTAAAGTCAAGTTAACAGATTCATTATTTTTTGTGTTTCTAATGTTAGCAAGTCCGAAAGTGAGAACTGCAATGCTGTAGTCATAAATTTCGATAACATTATTCACCATAATACTATATTGTTTTAAATTGTAAAATATTATAAAAAATTTAAGTACTTACCTACATAATTATTAATAATTCAGAGGTAGGGGTTTTTTTATGTATATTTGTCATAAGTTATAACTATTTTAATATCTATTATAATATTTGAGATTTGACTTAATATAAACATTATTTTTCTTAACTCCTAATTGGAGGAATATGGACAGTGGAGGAGACGGCCAGCTACTAGCCAATTTGACAAAAAAATTGTACCCCTTTTCTTATTTTCGGGAAGATTTTGAGTCCTATTATAAGTCCGGGGGGAAGTGGGGAACAAGAAATGTATTGTAAATTTATGTTGTGTGTTAATTTTAATCACACCAGGTGATTAATCGCCGAATTTTAACGTATTTTATTTCGGTCGAATATTATCCACGTTTCTGAAGATAGGGATTAACCGCCTAATATAGTAGTAGACTGTCTGGCGTGTAGCACGATTAAAAATTGAGGCATCTAATAGCCGTGCACACAACTGAGTAAAATGTCTATGGATCTATCAATATTATAATGTTATTATCTATCATCCATGGAAAATATCATAGACCTAGTACTCGGGAGCCCAGATAATATACTACTAGCCGAGCAATGAGCTGTGTACGGAAAGTGGCAAAGTGACAGATCACATAAAAATATGTCGCGTCTTGTCTACTCGTTTGTTCAATATGACATGGCAGTGCGGGGTAATAGATAAAAGGTAACTGTGTTAAGATCATAGACCTTTCACTAGTATAAGGCCTGTGGTCTACATACCCTGGTGCTTGTGAGTGATAAGAAAAAATGATAAGGGTGGTAATTCGGCGGTTACCCTGTGACCTAACTTTCGGCGGTGTAGCATAGCAAGTCGAGGGATATTTTAGTTTTCTTTTGTCCGAGCGCAGAGCAGCCGGCGAATGGCCCCCTCGGGCTTCACTGAACGGGCATCACTGCACGAGCATTAACCGCATACCATAGATCTGTGGTATTAACTGAATGCAAATGAATACACGGATGGGTGCCCGTGTGCGAATTATTCACGCGGGCACCCGGGTATCTAGACGCAGCCTAAGATATATAAATACATAGATTATTGTATTTTATCGTCAAGACAGGCTACATCACTGTATTTTTTTTTTTTTTTGTCAAGACTGCCTACATCACTGCGAGATGTTTTGTGCATGGAGTATTATACTTTGTGGTTTTTCCGCCGCTGTTGCAGTCATGTTCAGTTTTCGTCTAGTCGTATGAGGTCTATGGAAAATATTATAGATTCTATTAATTTGATTAAAATAAAATAAACAATATAGACGGACAAGCCGTTATTCGGTGAACACTACTTTATATGACATAATATTTAAAACATGTAAATACTCGCATATTTCGTTCCGTTCAGGTTGTCCTCATAAAAATTTCGATAATTTCAAGTGTCAGTTAGAAGCGAGATGAAGATCGACGAAGATATCTGTTTCTTTGGTGACGGTGCAGTACGTGCACGTCTGAAGTCCAGATATGGCCAGACATACCAGTTTCACCGGAAGAGTCGATGTTTACTGCAGGTAAGTTTCTTTTCATATCATATTGGGGCTTAAATACTTACTTTTAGACTTAAAATAAATATTTCATGCAAAGAAAATTTTCCTATCAATGTTACATTTTCGTTAAAAATATCCAACTTTATTATTACTGATTTATTTGCAAAATTTCTTCTATCGCTCCGATTTATTGCTATTTTACGTTTTAAATGTATTTTATGTGAGTAAAAATTTAAATTTAAAATTGTTAAGTGCAGTTTTTCGAATGTTTTTAATTTTTTTTCCATTTTGTTGTATTTTATAAGTCATAACTTACAACGACTAATTAAGGGATACGCTATACAACTTTTTTATTTTTCACCTAATACCTATCTATATCACAGACACGTCGCACGTATAATGTAGTTGTACAACTACAAAAAAAAGTATGTTCACGGAGTGGTCAACTGTTTATTCTAGGTCCCTAAATTGGTAAGAAATCAATAAATTATTGAACTAAAATAAACATCCTATCTATACTATTCTCTAGGTATATGCAGTATGTTACATGTACTAATAAGTAATAGTAAGGCTGGGCAAGTTGAAGATTTTTTTAAACTAGTTAAGTTAAGTTAGCATAATA
>PVMI01021120.1:0-24286 GCA_008528875.1 Aulacorthum solani
AGAGCTAACCCACATTTTTTTATTAGATTATTATGCGGCATTGTGCCCCCCATTTTACTCATTTGAGTGTCATAAAAATTACACAATATAATGATATACATAATTATAATGTATAGTATATCATGGTTAGTACTTATTAATTATTATTTATTATTATTAAGTCTGCAGGCCGTGCGCTTGAGCGGCAGCTGGTGATGCCTGTGCGCCTGGCGTAGGCCCGCCTCTCGCCTTCTGCTCAGCGGGTCATTCCAGTAAAAACCCAAATACAGTTTAAAAATAAATATGGGACGACATATTATTATCGTTCTACTGGTCCGGGTGCCGAGGTGTGCAGAGGGAAATGGAAAGAGACTGATAATTATCGTTGCCGACGCCCGACATGCCATTGTGCTGATTTGCTATACTACTACAAAGTGCGAACACGTGACGAGTTTCGATGTTTTATTTTTATTTTTGTTTTTTGTTTTATTTATATAAAAGTAATCGCTATTAACTTAGTTAATTTTATTTCTGTGCAATTATCGTTATCGACATCGCGTCATCACTCATCGTCCGCCGCAAACTTGTTCTAGTGGCTTTTTTCAACGTCCCACCTACCTAAAGAGTAAAGTCTTACATCTCGACACTGGAAACATATGCTATAACTGAAATGGGTTTTGTTAAGTTAAAAGTATAAATTTTATAATGTGTAAATTATAAAGTGTAAGTCAATAATATCATTATTTTTTATTTTTGCATCGGGTTAGACAACGACGTACCATCTATTAATTATTTAAGAAAGAATGAAAACAAAGCAAGCATAAAAACATGACAAAAATATTATTTTTTTCTAATGGTACAAAATAATCAAGTAACGTTTACAGATTTAAGTATTTGACTAACACTTACCAGTCAGATATTTTAAATAATACTGCTTATTAGTTATTACTAATTTGTCAATTGACTAACAATTGATTAAAATGCAACTAATAAAAACTCTTATTAACTATTTCTATGTAAGCTTAAAAAATATATTTATGTCTATAAATTCGTTGGTTAAAAAAATAAACTAGTACAGTAAATTGCTGGCAAAACTGACGGTTTTGGATTAAATAGTTAGTTTCTTACACATATGGTCTCTTGTGAGCTGGGCTGATCCACAGTGTTAAAATCCTGGGTACTCCACTGGCGGGAAATATAGGAAGTAACTGCTCTGCTGTACAGTATGTATAAGTAGAATATACCTTGGCATTGAGTAAGTCACTGAAATGTATGGTTTAATGATAAATTATTACATATGTTTTATGATCTTGAGCAAAAACAGTCAGCATATACAACTAAGTATATGTTATGATGTATACAGAGATGTGTAGTATGCCAGTTTCTATTATATTATGTAACAACCATTAGGTGCATTTGTATTTATTTTATTGTACCTTGCACTTTTTGAAATTTGTTAATTATATCAAGTATCTTATATCTATATACACTTTTTACTCTGGTGTATCTTGTGTATGTGCGTGGTTAGAAACTAGATACAAATGAAGATTTATTTTTAAAATAAATTTAAAAAAAGTTGGTTGGTGGATGTAGCTCTGCTGTACAGTAGGTTACAATTGGGTCACTGTAATGGTTAGTGTTAAATATAAATTCAATGACAGGTAAAATCATTGTTATGAAAAATTATTTAGAACTAAGACTTTACATGTCCATCAGCCTATAATATTACTTAGTAATTTATTTTAGGTTAGGTTACATGATAATTCGAGTGAATACCCAATGTTGTAAAAACGTCAACTTCAAACGCTCATAAAAATTTAATTTGATTTTCCGGTAGAAATTTTTTTGTTGATAAAGGCAGATATACTTATAAGTAGGGCTCGAGTTTTGTAGCAATATAAATCCTTAAAAAGTATTTAGAGTTGCCAAAAAAAAATCCTCCTCCGTGAGGACGACCTCGTATTTAACAATGATGAGTTGGGTGAGTGAGAAGCGAGTGAGAAGGTTGTAGTGAATTGTACCTGATAAGTTTGGAAGAGAGCAGTGGACATTTTTTGCTAAAGTTTTTATGTGATCATCAATTTCTTGGATTTGAAAGTCTTTGTTTAGATTTGCATTTCTGACAAACCAATGGGCATTTGCAATTATTCTGAGGACTTTGTTTTGGACATTTTTATACATAGAAAAAGACCTTTCAATATCACCTGATGTTGTAATTGGTACATATTTCATATAAACTAAATCATTGAAATCATACTGTGTACTATTATGAATGCTATTGATTTTTTAAAGTTCTATCCATCCATAATTCTTTGAAAAAACACAAGTCTTATAATTTCTGGCAATAATGATATAGGTAGTCCAAGTATGATGTACAAAGAAATATGTTAAGTTTTCGTAAAAATAATGTAAAACTGGGGAAAAGCAAAAAAGCACGTCTTGTGGAAAAAACCAAAATAAAGTTTACTTCATTGAAATTAGAACCATTTAAAACGTATTTGTGCGTAAGAACTATTTTCTATTACACCCCCATCAAAAGAAGCATTTGATACAAAATCTGAGCCCTACTTATAAGGAATCTTGGATGTAAAAAAATTAATTAATATGAATTTTTTACTAAATAATTTGCAAATTTTCGTGATTTTTACAAATTTTGCCAATATTCCAAATTTAAACGATCATAAAAAATAATTGTGGATTTACACACAAGCGTGTTTTGATCGACCGAATTTTTTTTATCGATATTAGTTTAAAAAAATAAATGATAATTGAAAATGTCATACTTATATATTAATAGTTCAACAAGAGTCAAAATATATTGAAAATTGTATGGTACTATGGTGTATAGCAGCGATTCCCAAACTTTTTCCCATCGCAGCACATTATTATTAGTTATTATAAGTCATGGCACACTTTGGATAAATAATACTTAGGTATATAATGATGTCGAGTATAATTATCGTTAATAGGTAATAAATAATAATATTATCTCTCGATAACTGTACTTGTTTATATAATATATATCACGGAACATCCGTGTATTATACATTTTTGGCCTTTCAATATTAAATAATTCGTTCGGTCATATGAAACAATTACGTTAAAACCACACCACGACAAGCCCACATTTTATTGAAGCTTTGCAACGTTCATTATATGTAATAAATATGGATAAGTTTTTAAATATAAAAAGAAAGCTTGACGATTTTTATTTTTATTATATATATTTTAATATTTTGAAAAAAATCTTTTTATGTTTTTTATAAAAAAGTTCAAGTTGTCGCGGCACACCCTTTAGGAAACACTGGTGTGTAGAGTATGCTGATATAAATATGCAGTGAACATTTCATATTATATCTACAGTATTTTTTTTTAGTTACATCAAAGACCAAAATGGCAAAATAGTGTTTCCGTAAAAATTCCCGTTTTTCTTCATTACTTATTTGTTTATCCTGCCGCTTTTGTAAAATATTTAAAAATTTTATATTTGACCCCCTTAAAGTACCAAGATTCACTTTTACTGCCCCAAAAGGTGTATGTTTTTTTTGTGTCTGTCCCCTTTTGGGGTAAGTCTAAAAGTGCTTCGATTTTCTTCAACATTATCTTTTCTGGTATGAAAGTGAATCTAGTTGGTACTTTAGATGGTCAAAAGTAAAAAATTCTCAATAATTATTAGTTAATAATAGGATAAATAAAAAAAAAATGTTAAGCGTAAGTCCACAATAATTTTTTATGATAGTGAATTTAGAATTTGGACAAAAGGTTAGTGAGAAAAGGTAACGATAATTTGAAAATCAATTAGAGTTAGAAATTCATTAAAAAACTTTCTTTTTATATTTAAGATTTTAAAATTCAATACAAGATTCCTTATAAATTTGTCTACCCTTATGAAAAGAAGATTTTTACCGGAAAGTCAAATTACATTTTTATAAGCGTTTGAAGTTGAAATTTTTACAACATTGTATACTCGATTTCTCATGTAGATGTCAGATGATAATATGAAGAAATATGATTTCTTATTTTGTTGTAATACAAAAACGAATAACTGCAAATACTTGAAATTTACATTATGTTTATATTATCAATTCATACATTTGATATCACTTTCAAAATATTTTGAGCTATTTACGGATATTTTATACTTACTTGAAACTTTTAGAATATTATTATATTTAATACACACACAATGACTTTTCAAAGGTATTTTTTTTTGTCAAAAATGACTTTAATCACGATAATATTATAAGTTTGCTATATTGTAGGCTGACAGACAGCCTTTGCTTAGAATCTTAGTTAGAATCGTTTTATATTATTGAATTAAATTTAATACTATCCATTGCAGTATACACAATTACACTACTATACTTGGACTGGTGATAAAATAATAATTTTCAGATTTCAAAAAAAAGTACAAATTTGTGGAATACTTAACTAAATTAGATTTATAATTTATTTTATATTTTTATTTACTCTAAATAATGTAAGATCTATTTCATATTTATGTATTTTCGTGCCTCCGTGGCATAAGCGTATTATTTATAGCTATGAATTATAATATTTGTAACGTATTTCATATAAGCCATAGGCCCATAGAGTAATATTACTCTATGGCCCATACATGCATACGGCATTAAGCCGAAAAGGCGTAAAAAAAGCCCACGGAAATAAAAGTCCATGCGAGTATCATACAATTATTGTACTATTTTATACTTTTTTAATATTTCGTTGATTATAATTCAAAAAAACATAATACAATAATACTTAATTGTACATAATATAGATAATAGATAATTATCATATATAATAATAATAACTAATGGCCTAGAAGCTGATGTTTCTAAGATGAATAATAATAAAAATAAATTATAGTAGGTCCATTGGTGTGTTAAAAGGACGTTGTACCTGCATGTATCGTCACCGTCTTACACACTTACGACATAGCAAATTTTCGTTCAACAAATTCAATAGTATGCTGTTAGTTTTGATATAAGAATGAATGACCTATTATAAAATTTAAATATAAGATTATTCTAGATCCCCACTTAGCCTTTTATTGACATTATTATTTTTAAGGAAGTTATGACCTTATTGAAACTGTACATTTAAAAATAATCATAACTAACTTAAAAATAATAATATCAATAAAAAGCTGCTAGGGACCCTAGATAATCTTAAAAAATAATCTTACCTTTAAATATTTTTATGGGTCAATTCATTCTTATATCAAAACTAACAGCACAATATTGAATCTAGTGAACGAAAATTTGCTATTTCATAAGTATGCAAGACGGAGATGACACATGCGGATACTCTTATAAGTACTCTTAAACTTGAGCAACGAACTAATATAAGTACTGACGTCTGTTTCGTATTGACATTGACTTATTATATTATGTTTATAGTTGTGTAATTTTTTCATAAATGTAGTATAATATACCAAGACTGATCACTGATGTTTTTTGACTGTAGATTCTAAATTATATCATTAAGTACCTAATGATTCAATAGTAAATAATTTATAATTATAATTTATAAGTTAATAACACAGTGTATTATGTACGTGTTCATATTTGTATTTAATTTTTTTGCGTGGACTTTTTTTTGTTGGGCTTTTTTTCGATTCTGCATTTGAGCAGTGCTTGTTGAGACTTGAGAGTTGAGGTGAACAACCAGATTGCGCTCATTTTATATGAGCTGCCCGCAGCTGATGTATTTAGGTAGTATAGGTATACATACATGTACCGCCAAAAAAATATACATGAGAGCCATTGAGGGTACATGGATTTAATTCCAAGGTGGTTATATATATATATCAAGTTGATTATATATAAATGTCAAGTTTAGATGATAACAAGTTATGTTTTCGCGCCATTAATTGTCAAACACTGAGAAATGTGGCCGGAAATCGAAATACTTTATCATAGACGCGTATATTAAGCAACACCTGTGGATCTGTGGTGAATCAGTCCGTCGAAATCGCCAGTCATCCTTTTCATATTTTGTTGATGTCGTTCTTGCTCCAGCTGCCGAGAATTTTGGTAATATTTATTGTTTTATGACAAAGTATTGGTAATCGTACCAAAAATATTTAATCATAATTTTATGAGTACAATACTATAGTATTGCCCATTATTCGTCCGAAAATATTTATATAAATTTTTTTTTATTTACTCCACTAGGTCTGATTGACACTTCAAAGTCGAGCACATGGCAGGTGGTAAGAATGATGACCCAGAACCAAGAGGTGTTAAACGAAAATTGGAAGAACCGTTAATCACCCAAGAACTACACGATTCACTTTCTGACAGCAATGAAATTCATACAGATATCCCAATTACTAATACAAAGGTATGCTGTGAGTTTTGTCACAAAACTATAACAGAAGATGTGAATATACCGTCAGGTGCCGCACCAGAATGCATTGTGTTAACAAACGAGATTTTGGCTAATATTTACACTGATAATGATGATGTAGTACAACACAACTTAACAAATTACAGCATTTATGATGAAAATGGGCACATGTGTTCTATAGATTCAGGGGTAATGGAGAGAAATGTCACTTTATATATGACTGGCTATGTAAAACCAATTTATGATAATAGTCCTGGTATAGAAGAAGGAATAGCTGCTAAGACGTTAGGACCAATATTAGAATGGTGGTTATCATCATACGATGGTGGTACTCAGGCATTGATAGGCATAAACACTGAATATGCTGATTATTTATTAATTGAGCCACACCCTAAATATAAAAAATACATGACATCAGTAACTGAAAAGATACATTTAAGTAGAGAAGTAATTAAAAATATTTTAGGTAGTGAATACGATGATCCAACTTATGAAGATATTTTAAATTGTGTTATAAACTCTGTAAACCCAGCAACAGGCATTAAATTCACTGAAGAAGATCTTATTTCTCATGCCCAATTTGTCCTGAATCAAGTATTGGAATATGACTTAAACGATACATATCATTTACCATTAGCAGAAACTCAATGTATTGAAACATTGACCCAGCTTTCGGGGGCTGCAAAACCTGTTAAAGCACTGTCCAGCAGAAGAGCCGGACAAAGAACTCAATATGTGAAAACTGATATTAATAAACGAGAATTCAGCAAGGCGACTACTACAGAGTTAGTAAAAGATGTGTTTGAAAATATGTTTGCAGCTCAATTAGATATTGATGATAAAGAAAATGAAGGAAACGTGAATAAACTTGTTAAAACTATGTTTGATGATGTTTGCAACTCTAAAATTAAAAAAGAAATATCTGAAATACGTGCCAATGTAAATCAAGTGCTATGGAGAGATCAAATACTGTCTGAAAAGATGTTTGTTGTTGTGAAAAACAATGCCTCTACAATTCCATTAATAGGGTGCATAGAATATTTTTTCAAGACAAAGTTTAAAAATAAAGCCCATATTCAGCTCTTTATGCATAGTTATGAAACTGTACTTGGTGAAACAGCTGACCCTCAGGAAATATTTGCTCTCAAAAATTGCACAAATATTGATATTAAAAATGTAGTTAAAGTAATAGATGTTGTACAAAAAATACCTAGTAAAAATTGGTTCCAACTGGGTAATTCGAAATTACAAGATCTCTTAGAACCTATTAATCGCAAAAATAAAAATTCATTTTTTTATCAACTACAATATGATGATACATTTGGACGGTTCGAGTATCCAAAACCTTTAGAAACAAATACTGTTATTAGAGAAGGTTATTGTAGTAATTGTGAAAATTTTGTTTTAGAACAAAAATCAAAAGAACCTGAATTACATGAGTTCATTGAAGAACAAAAAAATATTTCATATTTTTATAAATTTAAATTATTTGATGAAGAGTATAAAGTTGGTAGTTTTATTTATCTACAACCTGAAATATTCAAAACAGCTTCAAGATCAAATATGATTGGAGAAGAACCATTTGAGCTTAAAAAAACAAATAAAAATATAAGTAATCAAGAACAAAAAATTATTGATGAAACTAAATATCCTGAGTATTATCGTAAGTCATTGGAAAGTACAACGCGTGGATCAAATGAAACTACTCCAGATCCATTTGAAATTGCAGAAATATTGGCAATATACTTTGTTGATTGGGATAGAAAAAATATCAAGCTGATTGTACGACGTATGTATAGAGCTGAACAAATTCCTCTGGAAGGTTATGCCAAAAATTCAGATATGAATATGTTATTTTGGTCAGAAGAAGAATTTAGGGTTACATATAAAAACATACGTGGTAAATGTTATGTTTCATTCATTTCTAATATACAAGATCCACTTCAATGGTCTTCAGGTGGACCTGATCGATTTTATTTTACGAAAAAATATGATTTCATATTTGGTTCTATTGTTCCTGAACATGAACTCCCAAGTGAAGCTAAACTGACTGGCAAAGAAGTATATGTTAACTATAAATATCAATATGTGGATGAAGACAAATTACAGTATATACCATCATATAAGAAAATCAAACCACTCAGAGGACTTGATATATTTGCTGGTTGCGGAGGTCTGTCCAGGGGCTTAGAAGACAGTGGTCTAGTTATAAGTAATTGGGCTATTGAATGTGATGAAAAAGCTGCAGGCGCATTTAAATTAAACAATCCAGAGTCAACTGTGTTTGTTGAAGATTGTAATCATTTATTAAAATTAGCAATGTCTGGTGAAAAAACAAACAGTAAGAATCAAAATATACCCCAAAAGGGTGAAGTTGACTTCATTTGTGGAGGACCTCCTTGTCAAGGATTTAGTGGAATGAATAGGTTTAATTCTGGTCAATATTCATTATTCAAGAACTCTCTAATTGTATCATTTTTATCATACATTGATTTCTATCGTCCAAAATATTTTGTCATGGAAAACGTAAGAAATTTTGTATCGTTTAAAAGAAGTATGGTTCTTAAATTAACTCTTAGATGTATTACACGTATGGGCTACCAGTGTACATTTGGAATTCTACAAGCTGGTAACTTTGGTGTACCTCAAACTAGAAGGAGGTTAATCATAATGGCAGCAGCTCCTGGTGAAAAATTACCACTTTATCCTGAGCCTGTACACGTATTCAATAGGAGAAGTTCAAGCTTAACTGTTCAAGTTGGTAATAAAAAGTTCAAAACTAATTGTAAGTATGATGAATCAGCTCCGATGAGAACAGTCACTGTATATGACGCTTGGTCTGATTTACCTGAAATACCAAATGGTGCAAATGACGAAGATATCATATACAAATCAAAACCAATAACACATTTACAGAAATTACTAAGATATCCAGACAATCGATATGCAGAATCTATATTGAGTGATCATATATGCAAAGACATGTCATCTTTAGTTCAAGCCAGAATGGCACTGATACCAATAAGTGAAGGAAGTGACTGGAGAGATCTACCCAATATTAAAGTACAATTACCTGAAGGAATTGAAACCAATAAACTTTTGTATACTCATCATGATGTCAAAAATGGTTATGGTCCAAATGGTGCATTACGCGGTGTTTGCATGTGTGCCAGTGGTGATAAATGTGATCCGCAAGATCGTCAAAACAATACAATTATCCCTTGGTGTTTACCACATACTGGTAATAGACATAATAACTGGGCAGGCTTGTATGGTCGCCTAGCATGGTCAGGGTATTGTTCAACCACCATTACAAATCCTGAGCCAATGGGAAAACAAGGCAGAGTACTTCATCCTGAGCAACACCGTGTGGTCAGTGTACGAGAGTGCGCCCGCTCACAAGGTTTTAAAGATTCATTCATATTCCATGGACCAATCATCAACAAACATAGGCAGATTGGTAATGCAGTTCCTCCGCCAATGGGTACAGCTATTGGTCATGAAATAATTAAAGCTATTGACAAAAAACCTAGATATATTTACAGTCCATTTTTATTAGGTAACCACAGACCTTAGTCTTAATTGTATATCTATTTGTGTTTAAATTGCATTTGAACACACTAATCGTGGTACAAGTTTTTAACTCTCTTTTTTTTTTAAATTTGTGTTCATCTAGAAAATAAACAAGGTGTTTCGTGTTTAGATATTATAATCATTTGATATGAAATTTAATTTTAGTACCTATATTATCGTTAGTTTTAATTTTTTTAATTGCTATTTATGCATATGATTTTTTTTTTTATTGATTATTGTAATTCAATTACTGCTGATGCTATTTTATTATACATGTTTTATTTAGTGAACTATAAATATAAGCCTACAGTCTACACTAGACTTAGGTTTCATACCATTTTATTTTTCATAATTATATTCTTATATTTTATAAATACTACATTTTTCATTTTATATATCATTGCTTTTTTTTATACACAATCATTGTTTATACTTAATACATTCCATTAAAATTGAAAAATAGCGTTTTGATAATGAGTATTGTCTTCTTTTATTGATTTATGCAAATGTTTGATTATTTTTATTATATCTTGGAATAATAAGATAAAGAAATTCTTTAGTATTTGTCAAAAGTATTAGAGTAAAAGGTTTATTTTGAAATTTTTTTTTCACCTCTATGATGTTTGACAGTTTTATAGTCCATACTTCAGTATGAATTGGTATTTGGTAGGTATATTTAAATATAAGTAAATTAAGTTATGCACAAATTACAATTTCTACAGATATTGTCCCTAATGGGTTGTTAAACCAAAATTCTACTGGATGTTTCCAGTTAGTAGAGGTAATTTAAAATTATGAAAAGTGTCAATATGATAGAAAACAATAGTTCAAAAAATAATTCATTATTCATTTATGATTGTTTTGAGAGCTATTTATTATTTCAAAAACATAAAATGCCCTCAACCAATTATTAACATATTTGTCAACAATGAAATTAGAACAATATAATGTGTAATGTATAATTTATAAATGCAACCAACAATAAACTCAGGATGATATCACATATATGCATTTTAGTCTTATGCAATGCAGTATGTTCTAAAACAAGATTCGTGTTCAGCATACTTCTTATTTCTTATACTATGAAATAACCCATAAATATGAATACAATTACCAAAATTAATAATTTAGTCCAATGTCCAATTATCTTCAAAATGTCATCTAGGTATACAATACTTACTAACCAATTATTTCAAAAAATATTTTGTTGACATGTTTCTCTTGTAAGACAATATTAGGTTTGAATTATAAGTTAAATATTAGTACATCACACAGTTTTAAATGTAAATGTAATAAACATATTTTGATTGATTTACTTTAATACAAACAGTAAGAACAGTAACTATAAGTGCATTTTTTTTCTTTTTATATTTATTCTCATAATAAAGCAAACATATTACATTGTATACTCTCCTCAATACGTTTAACATAAAATCATATTTTGTTATAATTAAAAAAATTTTCTTCTCAAATTATTAGGTATGCTTTAATTACTAAGATTTCAAATGGCTGAATAGTAGCTGCACTGTTTTACACCACAAAATACGTAAACAATAATATCTACATAAACTAGCATTTGTTTAACAATATAATATTAAGTTTATTTTGATACTAATTGTGTATCAAATTTACAATAATTTAACAAAACTGTAATAAAAAAAAATGTTAGTGTACACATTGGAAATATTTATTATCAATACACATATTTTATTTTATTTTAATGCATGAATACAAAATGTAGAAAAATATTTTAAAGTTAATATGGATCAAATAAAAATCATTTTATCTAACATAATACAATATATTATATATATAATAAATGTGTTTGGTTTGAATTACTATATATATTTTAAACCACTATAAATGATGTAAAAAGTTTTGGCACGTCAATGAAAATCTTTGTTGAAATCGACAGAATTGACAGCATTTTAAGAAGAACATAATTAATTTTAATAATTATAAACTCAGTCATCAAAGTTTACCAGTCGATTTTGGTGTATACCGTCATTGATACATTTAGAAAAGCGTTAAGCAATAAAATAACATTATAAATAACATAAAACAACCAAAATAAATATAAATTTATATGTATTTAGTAATTTGTTTTGATGAGATGGTAAGTTCTTTTGTTATTACCAACATTACCTCTTATCTTATACTTTGGAACACAAGGTTTGTGGATGTACAATTTTGAAAAACTATTAAGTATTAATAATAATAACTTAACTAAAACTCTGAAAAAATGCCTTCTGCAAATTAACTTTGTAAGTCATGGATAAATTTGCAATTAGAAATGTCTATTTTATTTAATTGTATTTTTGTTAATACAATTTAAGTAATCATTTCCAAATATTTTTGTTTATGTTTATTTAACATCTCTGTGACCGTGACCAGCTTCTTTAATGATGGTTGATTTTTACTAAGATTTTGAAGTTCGATTAAATGCGTTTTACAAATGTGATGTAGGGTGCCTAAATTACGGGCAGGATCGCCTTTGATTTTTTCTCCCTCTGATTCTGGTTTTTCAATTACATTGGATAGCTGGTCTAAAAACACAATCATTCTCTCTTTATTTTTTAGTATAAATGGATTAACAACTTCCATGTAAGGCTCTTTACCTCCAAACTCTACCAAATTGGCTAAGTTCTGCAAGCATTTTGCCACCATAATCAGGGATCTAGCTGCCATAGGTGGTGGTGGTTCTGGAATCAAATTGAACTGTCTAGGATTTAAGATTGCTGGGCACAGGAGTCGTAAGAATATAAAACCAGAAACTACCCTAGTCCTAACTAATCTTTCGTATGGCCACTTATTCATTACCATCCTCTGTAGACATCCGCATATATATCTTAAAGTACGAGGACAAGCATCAGCTGACATAAATATGGATTGAGTGATCTCATCTAATACTAACAAAAGAAACTCAGCATTGTCACAAGCATCGTCTGGAGACTCCATTTTACATGGATTAAGTTCACATGATTGTTTACTTTCCAATAATTTAAACACAGTTTGTTGAATCGCAGATTTTAAGAAATCTGAACAAACAGATTTCATGTAAAGGTCCATTAAAGTTGTAGTTAATGATGCAGCTCTAAAAAGTGTGGTAGTCTCATCCTCTTTCATTATCTCTACATCATTTAAACTTCTTAACAGATCAGCTTCTTTTTTCTCGTGTCGGAAAATTCCCATTAAAGATGTTGCTAAAGGCATGCGGTCCTGGTGGCATAGATCTGCTAGTGCTCTAACAGATTCTAAATCTGGGTCAAGAATTAGCTGCTGCATTGGTGAATACTCTTCAGTTGGCATAATGAGATCGTGTAAGTATCTTGTACGCAACCGTAGAGAACCCCATTCCCCAATAGGTGTTATACCACTTAAAGGATACCAGTCTTCGACTTCAGCTCCATTGTTCAATGTATTCAAGTCTACAGTTAACTCGGCTACCTCAGTATCCTTAGATCGTTTTCCTTTGTTGTAAATGCTTACAGTGAATGTTAATACATCAGGAGGTACATCATCCAAGGTGAACTCTTCGTCAAACACAGGATCAGGTCCACTCTTAGCTCGAGTTCTGGCTACTTTTACTTGATTCAGAGATATTATACAAAATGGGTTTGGTACAAGTTTAAATGGCAAACGATGAGCATCTAAAATGTGTAGCTGTAAGCAACGTAATTCACGTAATTTATGTGCTTTAGGAACTCTTGACAACTGAGTGACACAGTACATTCTTAAAGAGGAAAGCCATTCTTGAAATAAATCTTGTGTCGATAAAGATAAATAAGTTATGGTAGCCAAACATGGTAAAGCTCTTTCAACTAACTGGAAACAATTAGGTCTATCAAACACACTTTCATGCACTGGATACAAGTAAGCACAACTCAATTCTATCAAGCCTTTAGGTTTAGTTCTTTTAGGATTATCATAAAAACATAAATGAGTATCAACTCCATCAATTAATAAGACAAAGTATAATGACTTCCATTTTTTATTCTTATCACTTTTTTTGTACATGTACCCTTGCATTTTTATTCCTTTTACTTTTTTGATCCCTACTTGTTCCCGACATTCTCTCAGTGTTGCATAAATTTTTTCAGCTTGCTGTACTTCCTGTTGTTTAATTGGTAATTCCAACAACTCATGAGAGTTACGACACACAGGCATCACAAGAGTATGCCCCTCAACTATCTGTTCTTTACGGTATCTATTTATGACAGCATCTAGACATTCAAATGTACGACCACCCATCAAATAACGAACACCTTTTTTCTCAATTCGAAATCTTTGGATTTGATTGTTGACATGAAAGAACAATGAGTAATCACCCGGGGAATTATCACTTGGTCTCACTAGAAAACTTCCAGGACCAGATTTGACTAACATGTCTACAGCTTCATTTTTTGTTACTCCTGGATGAAACCAATCAAAGACTGTGTTTGGATCAATATTTTCATCTAAATTATCAACCTGAAAATGTAATTTTTGTATTTAATAGTTGTTAGTTATTACTTTATTAGTTAATTATGAACACTTATTGATTGTTTAAAATAAATAAGAAACATTTATTCTAATTTAATTAGGTATGATTGTTTTAATGTTCATATTGTACCTATATTATCATAGTATATTTAAATTACTATTTATCTATAGAATTTGACAAATAATAAGGTCAGTCATACCATTTTTTATTTATCTACTTTTTCACCTTTGTAACATAAGTTATTTATTAATTACTTTTAAAAATGAAATTTAAAAAAAGAAGTTAGCAATAAATTAAAATAACTGTTAAAGTTCCAATTAATCATAAAAGTTCCACCTTAGATTAACAAAAAAATGTAGAACCTTTAACCCATTTATTTGTGAAATATTTTGAACTAGTTAAATCAGGTTATGCAGCAATTACTTTCAAATTAGTACATGCATACTAAATGAATCACTCATTTAATTTTATTTACCTTGTATTTTTTTTTCTAAACCCTAATAAACAAAGAAATTTATAATCTTATAATTGTTTTAATAATAATTTAATACTTTAACTTACTAAGTCTCTAAAAATCATTCCTTGTTCACCTGTTCTATGAGCAGTTACCCACAGCCATCCGTCTCCCATGTCATTGTGCACAAAGAATATGTCACCTTTTTGAAATGTTAGTTCATCTGTATCCGGCATTTTAGTGTAAGGCAATATTGCTACAACGCGTTTTTTATCATTGACTGGTTCAGGAGGCGCTACTGGATATGCAAGTCTTTCTCTTTTCAATAAGTCTGAACAATTTGTATAATAGCCAATTAAATCAGACAAACTATCAAACTGTCGGCCACCTATGTAGAAATCACCACATACAGCCGTCACTCTAAAGTGATTGATACCAGTACGTCCTAGATAGGATAGCACATATGAGCCTGGTTTACGATCACTTTCACGCACCAGATAACTACCCATTTCTGATGTCTGCCATAATCTTTCCTCAGCTGCATAACGACTCAACCGACCATGATACCAATGATTTTCAGGAGGTGCTTTTAATAATGATACATTATTCCTACCGTCCAGTTCGTCTTGTTCTATGAATGGATCAAAGTCTTGATCGAGTATGTCCTGACTGTCTTCACTATTGAGACTTAGAGTAGCATGTACCTTCTCGCGCAATACCACACCTGGACCACCTCTAATGAACTCAGCCATTGTTTTCTTTATGAAGTCAATTGTGAATGGGCTCAAATAGCTTAATCTATCATTTCATTTGTCAACCCATCAATCGCTGAACCGTTAATAACGATCCTGTAAACAGATGAGCCAAAACACGAAGGTTTTAATGGCGTTCACTGAAAACCACTTTCCCCGCACTTAGACGTATATGCTCAACGTTGACGGCGTAAAGAACTGAAGAATAATAAAACATGAAAACATTAATTTTTAGTAATTGATTAAAAGAAAATATATTCTGGTGGTGCCTGATAACGGCGGTTCATCAATAATGATAATATAATATAATAATATATTATTTATGTTATCAGGTCATACTCAAACAGTACGGTTTTTACTACTATAGACCACGACTAACCACGTTACCACCATCGATCGATATGTGAATACCTACGTGATCACCAAATAATGACCAACCAGCAAAACACGAAAATATGCAATTTTTGCCGGCTATAATTTTCAATGTTGTTGTCGTTGTGATAATAACGTATATAAGTTAAAAATATTTAGTCCAAAGTTTTCGAACGTTCAAAAGTTCGAAACTCAGCCTGCTAAGTATAAACAATGTTCCTTGTGTTGGGCTAAGACTATATTGTTTACTGCGCTAAAATGGAAACAGCCGTCGAAGAATATCCGCCTGTGGTAAGTGTAATTTTAGCGTGATAATATATAGTACTTAAAAAAAACATTACGATCGCATACTATGTGTTGCAGAACTGGGGTAATGAAAAATTGGAAGAGGCACAGGATTCGGCCAACGAAAATCCATGGGACGTAGAATCGTGGGCGATACTGTTGCGTGAAGCACAAACTCGATGGATCAACGACGTACGATCGTTCTTTGAAAAACTTGTCACTACATTTCCGACTTCTGGTCGATACTGGAAGTATTATATTGAAATGGAAGTATGTATTATCAATATAACAATATTTATCATTTGTAAAAACGGGTTCTGTATTAGACAAGTTATTAAAAATAATTTTGGGTATGTCGACAATACTAAATATTATATTTTTGTTTTTTAGATGCGTGGTCGGAACTTTGAAAAAGTCGAAAAGGTACAGTAATATTTCATTTAACACGTCATGTATTTTAATCATTTATTTTTATTTATATCAACACATATTCATCAGCTTTTTCAGCGTTGTCTTGTCAAAGTACTCAACATTGAATTGTGGAAACTTTACCTGGCCTATGTTAAAGAGACCAAAGCACTTTTACCGACATACAAGTAAATAATTTGACTTAATATTCAAATTCATGATATTTTTCTGTTACCATCATATTCAAGACAAATAAATTAACTCCAATTTCTTTATTGTATTCTATAAAATAAGATAATTAATTGTTATTGAGAAAAAAGTGTATCCTTCAACTTGTTATGTAATCTCTATAGGAGCTATAATAAAATATGTTTTCAATCTGGCAAGAATTTTCATAATAAGGTGATGGGTGATACATGGACTGTAAATAAACATATTCCCATGAAATAATAGATACATTTTATTAAAAAGTATAATTTTTTTATTACCAGCTTATTATTGTTTAAAAATATATTTGTATTTTATATTCATAGTTAATTTGAAGTTTAAAATATTTAATTGTTTACATTTTTATATAACAAATAACAAGTAACTAACACAATAAAACATAAAAAAAAATAAGGGCGTGGTTAGATTTTACGTGTCTTTATCATGGTTATAGAAAAATACTACATTTTCATTTAATGATGAACTTTTTAAAAAAATGCTATAGAGAAAAAATGGCTCAAGCATATGATTTTGCATTGGAGAAAATTGGCATGGATATACATTCACATAACATTTGGCAAGATTACATAACCTTTTTAAGTAGTGTTGAAGCAGTTGGTTCATATGCTGAAAACCAAAAGATTACAGCTATCAGAAAGGTAGTTCAATTTGATTCTTATTCTATATATTATGTCAGTGGTCGGCTACCTTTTTGGGCTCTCGAGCCATATTTACAAAGTAAAAAGAGTTTGCAGGCCAGACAAAAATAAAAATATTTTATTTTTAAATTATTTAATATGAAAAAAGTACCGTCTAAAACTTATATTAATAAAATGTATAAAATAAAATTACAGTTTTTAATATAATCATAATATAAAAAATGGAAATCACAACTGTAAAATGTTTAATGTGATTTTTGTTGTTGGATATTGTTTATTTTTTTTTTCAATTTCCACATTAAAATTACTTGTGCCCGCTCTAAGAACATGGTGGAGATGGTCATCAGTTAAGCGTGATCGGTATGGGTCTTTAATTTTTTTTATGTGAGAAAAAGCCTGTTCACACACATAAGTGGATCCAAACATATTGAAGTATTTTGCAGCTATATTTTTAATTTTTGAAAATGATGTAGGAAATTCAGCAAAAAAAAATAAAGCCGATGTTTTGAATGAGTTTTTTAGGATATCTTGCGACTGCAAATCTATAATTTCCATTTGAAGCTCAACAGGGATATCGTCAACATCAATATTAAACGGATAGGCTAGTAATTGAAAGTATTGTGAATGTAGTTTGAAATTGATTATTAAATTCCTGTTGAAGTATCGAAATAGCTTCAACACATTTAACTATTGATAGTGAAAATTAAGATTATAAGTTAAACACATGTACTCTATCAGCTATCTTATTGGCAACTGTCAAGGTATGTCTACTATTATAAAATATGACTGAAAAAATACCCATATGTTAAAAAAAACCTTAATAATAATTATATTTACATAATATGATATTCAATTAAAAATGTTGTCATTCTAGAATTTAAAGCAGGCCGTAATCAATAGCCTCCGGTTGCCGACCACTGTATTATGTAGTGTTATAACTTTTTAATTATGAAATTCATATCTTACATTTTAGGTGTATCAACGCGGTGTAGTAAATCCTATGATTAACATTGAATTGTTATGGAAGGAGTATTTGGCTTTTGAACAAAGTATTAATATTATGATTGCTGACAAGATGATGATTGAACGAAGTAGAGATTATATGAATGCCAGAAGAGTCACCAAAGAGTATGAGGTAGTTATAAGAGGACTGAACAAGAATTATCCTAGTGTACCCCCAACTGGTAGCCTAGACGAGATGAAACAAGTAAGTGTCTGATTTTGTAATTTTTATTTGTAGTTGTGTATTAATTAATTATTATCTATTTCAATAGGTAGAATTGTGGAAAAAATATATAATTTGGGAAAAATCAAACCCTTTGAATACGGAAGATACTGCACTAATTACTAGACGAGTAATGTTTGCTTTTGACCAAGCACTATTATGTATGACCCATCATCCTGACTTTTGGTATGAAGCTGCTCAGTTTTTAGATGGAAGTTCTAAAATACTCTTAGAAAAAGGGGTAAATATTATTAAACAATTACATACAAATTATTAAAAATTATTTTATTATTGGGAATTATGTGTTTAGGATATATCAGCAGCTAAACAGTATAGTGATGAAGCAGCAAATGTTTATGAAAGAGCAATTGGTACTGTATTAAATACAAGTATGTTATTACGTTTTGCTTATGCTGATTTTGAAGAAGGTCGTATGAATTATGAAAAAGTTCATAGTATTTATAAAAGTTATTTAGAAAATGAAGTTACTACTGATCCAACCCTGGTATGCATTTTTAAATTGTATTGCATCATCTAAATAACAAATTTAAATGATTTACAGACATATGTACAATACATGAAATTTGCTCGTCGCGCCGAAGGAATTAAATCTGCACGAGCAGTTTTCAAAAAAGCAAGGGACGACTCTAGATCTAAATACCATGTCTATGTCTCTGCTGCTTTAATGGAATATTACTGTAGTAAAGATAAAAACATTGCTTTTCGTATTTTTGAGCTTGGATTAAAAAAGTATTGTGACAACCCTCAGTATATTATTAGCTATATAGATTATCTTTCTCACCTTAATGGTAAATAATTTTTATAATTTATATCTATAATATTAAATAATATTTCATAAATGCATTGTACAATTTTTTTATAGAGGATAATAATACAAGGGTATTATTTGAGAGAGTTCTATCAAACACAAGTCTTGAACCAGAAAAATCTGTGTAAAAATTGCTATTTTTAAATAAATAATAATTTACAACAATGCAAACACTTATTAATTAATTTAATTTTTATTAATTTCAGAGATATTTGGAATCGATTCCTTGAATTTGAGTCAAATATAGGAGATTTGTCAAGCATACTGAAAGTAGAGAAACGAAGAACAGCTGTTTTTGGCAAGGTAATTTGAAATAATTATGTACAAACATAAAATATAAATTAATTTTTGAATTTAGCTGGTTGAGTTTGAAGGAAAAGAAACAGCGCAACTTGTTGATAGGTATAGGTTTTTAAACCTATTTCCATGTACTAGTCCTGAGTTGAGATCTATTGGTTATAACGAAGTTACCAATACAGTATCTAAGACAATGCATAATTCCACACAAAGGTCTGCTGTTATTGATGGGTTAGATGACTTAGATAATCGACCCAATGAAAAAAGATTGCCAACACCAGATGTTTCACAAATGGTACCTTATAAACCAAAATTGAATGCTTTTCCAGGCGAACATATTGTACCAGGTAATAAAAATGAAGTATTTGTTTATTTTCTGAATATTATAAATCACATTTTAAAGGAGGAACCTTTCCGCCGCCGCCACCCGCATGCCAGCTAATGCAAGTGTTACCACCACCTGGTTGTTTCCATGGCCCATTTGTGTCTGTAGACATGCTTATGGATATTTTCTTGAGACTTATACTTCCTGACAAAGGTAAGTCCTTAAGTATCTTTTTTCAGATTCTGCTAGGAGCAATGAATGTATTGATTTTACAATGATAAGTGTGTTTTTTTTAACTAACAACCTTTCAAAACACTAGAGATAATTTTATTACCTTTAAATTTAGTGATAAGTCAATTAACTCTATTTTTAAACTTAATTACACAAAATTGGTTTTACTGAATGCACAGTTTTTATATTATGCATTTACGCATACAGGTGTGGTGTCCTCTTAAGATTATCTGTTTATAACATTTAACTAGTGTAATAAATGTGTAATAAATACCACATTTAACACATGAAATGTGCATAATATGTATTCGTGATCATAAAATTTACTTACTACACTTTAGTCTTGTTATTACAAAGATTAAATTTATTTACAGATATTTTTTAATTTCTAGACTTAATAGTATGATTGTAAAATTGTTTGAGTAATTAAAACTATAATTGCCAACAATAAATGTATATTGTTTTGTATAGCACCAATGCCAAAAGCTGATAATGGATGTGATGCTAAATTATTTGACACTGCTGTGTCAGTGCAATGGGCCAATGAAGATGCAGCACATGGTGGTTCCAATAAGAAAAAACGTAGAATTGGAGGACTGTCTGGTAAAGGTGATGACAGTGATGAAGATATTAACCTAGTGCCACCCCCATTTGATGTATATCGTTCAAGACAACAAAAGCGTGTTTCCAAATAACTCATTTAAATTATAAGTACTATTTTTAATTCTTGTGTCCTGGAACTATCATTTTCATTTATTAATTTCAAATGCTTATTTTTTTTTTAATTTGGAAATAGTTATTTGGATTAAATAATTATTTTAGCATATTTGTGTATAAATCAAACCAAGATGTATGTAAATTATTTATTTAAAAAAAACAATACTCTTGATAGAATAATATGTGAAACTATGATGAATTTCAATAGAAAATTTTGAACCTATACCACAGGCTTTTCCAAAGGCATTTTTAATGCTTAATAATTAATTTTACATCATTGAGAAACACTTATCTCAGGTGTTTCAGGCTATACATTTTTACTTATCACATATTTCTGTTGTTCCCAAGGGCACAGAATGTATATTTCTTGTTTAAAATAAAAAATAAAATTGAGAGACACTAACTTGCTCTTTAATAAAAATATTTTCACCTTACCAAAAATAAAAGGAGCAACACATTTATATTTTATATTTCCTGTATTCTATCATATTGTTTTTTCAGTGCAAATATTTTTTAATAATTGATCTGCTGTTTATAAAATATTCATAATATTATGTCTAAAACGACTTGTCTCAAATTTGCACCATAGATTATACGATATATTATAACTTTTATTATCTACCAAGTGACTGCATGAAGTAGGACCAAGACCACTTTTACAATTTGTATGTACACAAAAATATATAAACAAAAATGTACTACTTTAGTTTAAATTATAACACTAGTCATTACCTACAACCAACTTATATTTATATTTTATAATTAAGTATAGTATTACCTATGAATAGTAATAGTTTTTTGATACATCTATACCTAATACTGTGTAAATTGTTTTATTTTGTCTAAAATGAATATTTCAAAGAAAAATAACAAAAGTGGTTTCTCCATTAAACCAAAAAAATTCTAACAGATCATATTAATTGTTTCTGATGCAGAGATGAAATTTAATTATACCTGATTCAACCTTATAATTGTAGGTCTTCTATTGGCCCTTCTTAGATAAATATCCTAGTACTGCCAAACGCCAGTGCCACTGCCTCTATCAATAGCAATTTGAACCTTGCACAATAAGTCTATATTTTAATACATTTTTATCACTATAAAACAGAGATATCTATGAAATTTAAACCGATTCAGACATGACGGAAAACTGTTTCAAACTAACACTGTTGTGATGATATTTTTCTTTAAGCCATTTATAATTTTTTATGTCACGAAAACATGACTTACAATGTTGACAATTTATTGACTTGGAAAACATAAACTGCAGTAGTATTGTTGAACTGTTTAAGCATCCCTAAAAGAAAATATTAAATTAATCACGACCCCACGCGTAAGCCAAGCGCACCTGCAAGATAAAATCTCATCTAGGGCCAAATTTAAGAATTACTTATAATCTAATAATAGTGATAGTGACATATGTAGATATTAAAGTAAAAGCAGTTAAAAATTCTATTTAAGGCAATGGCTCGTATGCCCCTCCAACATGAACCCTTGGACTAAACTTTAGGCACTAACCATGACAAAATGGATATTTAACATTTTTATTTTTTGGCATTAAAAATTAATTAAATATTTAATATACGCAGAGTTATTTTTTAAGCATGCTTGCCCTCTTTAGAGAAAGAAACATTTTTTACTTGTTTTTTGAAGCTCAATTGTTAAACAATCAAAATTTTGAAATCGGATCTGAAAATATAATTGGGAAAAACATTCCAAATTCTAAAGTAATCGTAGCAGTATTTAAATAAATACTTCGATATCCAGGTAGATTTTTTTTTAGTAGTACACTTGTATATAATCCTAAATTTAAAAAGTTTGCTTGTACCCATTACGGACCTACAGTTAACAGAGAGTAGCGCGTAATGAGTCTCTGTAAAGTGCAGAAGCATAGCCGATGAAAATTATTTTTATGAACTTGCGTAAAAGTTGTATCTATGCCTACATCAAATCCCGTTTCATTTATAACATCTAACTCGGTTGGGTAGGTATTCGTGAATCCGCATTGGATAATCTCGTGAAAAAACAAGAGTGGTATACCGGTATTTGTTTTGTTGAGGTTTACTTATTCGTTTTTTATATCCAGAAATAAAGAATATTTCCTGTATTCGGGACGACACATCACACGACCTAGTAGTATTTTACATAATTGTGATGATGTTCAGAGTTTTGATAGAACGTATCCTGTTGTATCGGCACGGCCGTTTAAACGACAACGTGTGGCCGGTGGATCTGCAGCAAGACACAGCCAACATCTATATAGAAGTTGAGGTTGCGGGTTTCACTTTTCTATTCTCAACTTCTCCTTTATTCCCAATATTATGCGAGCCGCGAGGACTAGGAAATTTGTTCCCAAGCCGGACGATGAAGTCGGTCTGAGTTTCCATTAATGTCGGTGCCTCGTGCAATCAATAATATTGTTACGATATTGCGTTATGAAAATTATTAAATCCACTACCACCTCTTTGTACGTATAGTGTGTGTTAGATTGTTTGCTCGCACGATACCAAACATGGCCTTGGACGTTTCGTTCTCATGGCGCTAATGATATAAATATACACAGTGATAAATGCGTGGAATAGAGTTAAAAAAAAATCAAACATTCTTATTTTCATAACATTATATTATTATTGTTTTAATGTGTGGTGCGTGCGCACTGCGCTGCGCATTAGATTCATGCGGTGCCCTGGTGGTCGGTGGATACTACGTCTAACTGTAAATTGCCAAAAAAAATTGGTAACAATCAAATAATATAATGTGCACGACACTACGACGTACCCATACCGATTAGTGGCTTGTGGCTATACTCTTATATAGAATATATATTTTACATACTACCTAGCCACCTAAGGTGAAGGTAGATATCTGTAATATAGAACGTATACAATCGGGTTTACTGTTTCCGCTACACCGTGTTGTTAGGAGCGGATTGGGACAATACTAATTTATGCCGAGAACTTTTTCAAGCAGGCTAGGAACATAATATAACCAAAAAAAAATTAGTTTTTAATAATCAGTCAGTTCATAGACTTGAATATCAGGTTAGGCCACTGGGAAATCTCCCGTCGTCAACAGTCCGCCCCTGGCGTGTGTCGTGTGAAGTTTGAAACTAATACTTTTAGGCATCTAACGTTCA